>VWZP01007822.1:46913-78361 GCA_013396995.1 Dicaeum eximium | reverse complement strand
CGGGGCTGCTCCGCTCCTCGCCTCTCCTCTCCTCTCCTCTCCTCTCCGCTGCTTTTCTGTGGTTGCATCTCCCAGCCCTCAGAGCCTGGCACGAATTTTTGTACAGACAAAAGAAGGCACATAATTTAACCACGGAACTGCACAGGATCAACGGCAAAAAAACCCCAAAAAACCCAAAATATCATTTAAAAAACCCCTCAAATCCCACCAAAGCTCATTTGATAAGATCTGCCTGCAGCCAGCAGCTGGGGAAAACTGAAATCTTTACACACAGAGCTGCTGTTTTTTGGTTTTGTCTTTTTTTTTTTTTAATGTTTTCTAAAATGCAGAATGTTAAATAAACATTTCGGCAGTGTCCACCTAGGTTTTCCCCAAAGAGAAAGGAAAGCCTGGTGCAATTTTCCAGGACGAGCAGGATTCCCAGCTAATCGGACAAATCGTTGTGCTGGGGAAATGACAGCACTGGGGAGAACAAACAAACCCTCTCAGACAAACAAATATATTTGAATGTAATAAAAATGTTGACAACCGTTATGTGATTAAAGCAATTGTTTTATTCATTTAAGGCCTCACCATCGGAATAATTTAAAATTAAGTGAGAAACATCAGCCCCTTGGGTTTTGCAGAAGATATTTAATTTGGAGGAATAGTTGTGGGGTTGTCTTTTTTTTTAAACATAGCTATTTTCAACGTTGCAAGATAAAGCTCTCACTTTTTTTTTTTTACTAATTTTATTTTAAGAATAGACCCCATTTAGGATTTCACATTGTAAATCTCCCTATGTCTGAATGCTGTTACAAGGTTTGACAATGAAAGAATAATTCATGTCAGACAAAAAGAGCCCTTCAATCAGCTTCATGCAGCTTTTCTCCTGCAGGGCTATGCCAAAACGAATGTGGAATCCTGAACTGAACCATCCATCACATTTCCCGAGTCTTTCAATTAATGACACTGCAATCAGATCGATGGCGTGTAATAAGAAAAGAGCTTTGCATTTCTATACCTATTAATTCGCTGAGTAACTCCACTGGTAAAACGTGACCAGAAAGGGAAGAGAAAAGAAAATTTCATCCTCCTGGCGAGATCTTGGGGGATGTCGAAGCCACGCTGGACAAGGCTGGGTGTCAGTCCAAGCCCTGCTCGGAGCAGAAATCACACAGGTTTTTTTGTTGTCGTTTGAAAGCAGCACAGTCTGTGTTGCAGACAGATATTTTCTGCTGCTAACCGAGCGTTTTCTACGGAGACACCCCAAAGAGGAGCCTGTTTTCCTTGCAGGCTGGCCGAGGGTGTCCCAGGGCAGGATGTGCAGGGGCAGTAATTAGCCACAAATTCCCAGATCCCACGCGCCCAGGACGGAGCTGCCTCACGCAGCGACTGAACCTCTGACAAAACCAGCTGGGGAGGGGTGAGGGCAGGCAGGACACACACACACACACCCAAAAAAACCTCTGGGATGAAATGAGGGTGACCTCATGTCGGTGAACTGGCATAAGGTATTTTGGATCGATGACAAAAAATTATCGAGGCTTTGCAGAGCGGAGCTGCCAAGCACATTTCAATTCCCTTCCTGCAGGTGTTGGGGGGATTGTTTGGAGAAGCAGAGAGCTACAGGCTGAGGGAAAAGTGCATGATTAAAAGGAGCTAATTTGCAAATTTTTCCTCTTCAAAATGGGATTTTGCGCCTTAAAACGCCCAGCTTACAAAATACCGTCTCTGAAAACCGAACTCAAACCAAGGGGCTTCACCACCGTGGAAGGAAGGAGTGATTTGGAGGAGACAAGAGTGGATCACCAGTGGTGAGAGACAAATCTTGGCTCCAGAAACATCCCCTGGTGTTGTCCTGGACAGGAAACTGGAGGTGAAGTGTCCCCACCAGCCCCAACCCTTCCTCTGGGTCGGATAATTCTTCAACCTCCAGCACTGACATGAATTTCAGCAGCTTTGGCTTCACCTCAAAGGAAAAGGAGCTGCAGCTGGGATAGGAGATGGACCGGGGTCAAAACCTACAGAAAGACCTTCTTTTGGGAGCAATAGACTTTCAGGGAGGTTGTGTACTTTGGAAGTCTTCAGAAAAGAGAAAAAAATAAACTTTATGAGAGAAAACAAGGAATGGAACAACAGGAAACAAGGGAGGTTTTCAAGGTTCACTTCCCCAAATATCAGAGAGTGCCCTTAAAGGATCCTTTCTGGCTCTGCCTTTTGACATCTTTTACGATCAAATTTCAGCAATTTCAAATTTCAGCAGCCTCTCCAAAAAAAAAAAAAAAAAAAAAAAAAAAAAGCAGAAAAGCAGAAAGCTTTGTGAATGCTGCAGCTGAATGTGCCCATCCGTGCCACACACAGGGAGCCAGACACAGGCTGAGCACCCAGGATGGGAACTGAAAACTCCAGGGCAACAACAGCGAAATGGGACGGTGCCCACGAGCTGACTTGCAAAATAACTGCAACTCAAGCACAGTCTGAGGTGCCCAGACAAAGAACAATAAATAAATAAATCATGTCGAAGCAGAGACAATCCCTCTGCAATAAACTAGGAGAGCTGAATGCAGGCTAAAGAAATCTGAAAAAAATGAAATCTGGGATGAGGAGGGGCGAGGCTGAAAGGGACTTTGAATAGGAAAGCAAATGTGAAATATTTCTATTGCACATCAGCACATCTTGTCCCCTCCCTGTAGGGGACACAAAGACACAGCTGTAGGTGTGCCAGGATCCCACAGCATTTTGGAGGAGCAGATTTCGGAGCAGCACTCGCACCTCAGTGATCTCCAAGGAACAACCACAGCACCACTCCTGGTCCACACAAAAACAACCTTAAGTGGTTTTAGCATGTCCCCAGCCCCACACAGGGAGGTGTCTCTAATCCCAGGGGTTGGGGGGCTGTTCCTGCCATTCCACAGGATTCCCACAGCTCATCCATGCCTGGAGATCTCCAGCTCTGAGCAGAGCCCTGCCCGTGGCAAGGCACAGTTTGTGCTCCGTGGCTCAGTGAAGTTCAAATGTCCTCGGGCAGAGCGGAGGAAAGGGTGCTGCTGCCTCCAGCCATGAGTTCAGCCCTGGCTGCCTTCCAGCAGCTCACAGAGCCTTGCTGCATCTGCTTCCCTCTGCTGTAGCTGCAGACAGGCTTGCACACTGCTATTTTTTAATTTTTTTTGTTTTGAAAATAGGTTTGGACAAGCTTTCGGGAGGCTTCCTCAGACTCCTTCTCCTCCTCTCTCTCAAAGGAGCTTGGGGAGTGATCACATCAAGTGAATTTGATGAGGAGAAGGCTTCTCTAACTGCTTGCCTTGTTCAGGGCTGGGGCAACAGCAAAATCTGGGCTCGTGGTGAAGCATCTGTCTGCAAAAACTGTGGGGCCCTGCCAGCAGAGCCAGGGACCTCCTTGTTTCTGGGCAGACAGGCAAAAAACCCCACCTGGACTGCCCAAAGGGAAAAAAAACCCACCTGGACTGCCCAAAGGAAAAAAAAAAACCCACCTGGACTGCCCAAAGAAAAAAAAACCCACCTAGAGTGCCAAAAGAAAAAAAAAACAAAAACAAAAACAAAAAACCAGAAAAAAAAAAACCAAACAAAAAAACACCTGGACTGCCCAAAGTAAAAAATCCCCACCTGGACAGCCCAAAGCCATGGCCAAGCCCAAGTTTTGGGAGCCAGCCCTTTGTCCTGTGCATTTGTGGGAATTCAGCTGCCAAGGTGCAATCCCAGCATTGCAATAGTCACAATTCCTTTGCTTTCTTTCCACTGAAAAGACACTTTCTCCATGCTGCTGGTGCTCCTGCCTGTGATTAATACAACAATTAAGGTCAGCATTAAAGCAATCAATGCAACAAGGGCGCTGCTCCTCAGCCAGCACCTGTAAAATGTCCCTGGTGCCTCCTTATCTGGGAATTCAACCTCAGCCTTCTCCAAACCCAGAGTGCTGTCATCCCTTTCCATCCAAATAAAAGCATTTCAATATCTGCCTTTTACAAAGAATTATCTGGCAGGATGAGATTATTGAAAGGTAGAGGAGAAAATGAGAGGAAAACCAAAACAGAATTGAAGGGTGGGTTGGGTTGAAAGGGACCTT
The DNA here is from genome assembly GCA_013396995.1 of Dicaeum eximium. NCBI lineage: Eukaryota > Metazoa > Chordata > Aves > Passeriformes > Dicaeidae > Dicaeum > Dicaeum eximium. The sequence goes on along the minus strand of VWZP01007822.1, from coordinate 74,295 downwards.
CAGTATCATCCAGGTGCTGAAGTACTTGGAGGATGTGCATGGAATTACAAGGCTGGAAGAGTTTAAGTTCTTAAATAAAGGGAGAGATATATATTAGGACAATTCTGTATTTTCTAGGCACCTCGATGAGACAAGGAGGCCCTTTAAAAAGAACAATGTGTTGCCACTGGAATGACAACGGAGTGAGGAGTCAAAGCCCAGGGTGGGGTAGGGGTGATTCCCCTTCCCATTCCTCACCATGCCATGAAATAAAGGAATCCCTTAAGTTTTGGTCTGGGCTGTCTCCAGAGCCTGCCCTCAGCTCTGGTACAACAATGGAATCCCATCCCCAAATACCGGCAGCCCCCAGGTTTGGTTTTCCTGGCAGAGCTCTGATCTCTGGGGTCACTTCTGCTCTCAGTTCACACCAAAATGCAGCTCCCAGCCTGGAGCAGCCTATCCTGGGCTGTTCCAGGACAAGCTCAGCTCCTCAGGCCCATCTGGAACAGGATAAGGACACGCTGAAGGGGAGGGAGAGGCACAGAAAGGAGTTTATTAATTGCCCTCTTCCATCTCCCTGCTGGATCTCTACCCAGAGCCACAGGGATTAAACCCAGTGGATTTATTTCTCCTTCTGGAGGTGTGGAAAGCTGAACCATGGCAGGATTCCCAATGAAATTCGGAGGCTGCTCCACAGCTGAGAGCAAGAACCAGCACCCTACACAGCCCTCCGAGTCCATCAGCAGCCAGAGAGCAGCAATGAGCTCCTGTTTCCTCATCAGCAGTGTGCCCTCAGTCATTTAATTAACAAAAATATCTTAGTGGTGCCAACTTGGTTTTAAAAAGAACATTTTTACATTTTTTTTCTGTCAAGAGTTGTGCCTAGAGATGCTATAAAGATTTTCAGAATGATGGGCTCTACTTAAAAATACCCCAAAATCCCCAATCAGCCTCTGGGTTTTTATCTGCATCTTCCAACTACTAAACTTTTAAATTCTGGGCATTACATGTTTAGAGCTGACACTGTACTCCTGATTTTTGATGCAGAAAATGATGGAGGGAGTCTCCCTACAGCAGTGGAAACACTTCTGAGTAACTCATTTCTAAAGCAGTTCAGGTCATTACCTGTGGCATGGAATGACCTCTCTCTCCTTCTGGTCACTGGGTGAGGAGATTCTGACTGACCAGCAGCATTAAAAAATTTAAAATTTTTACATATTTACATTAGACCCCTCCAAGTGTGCAGCCCTTGGATGAGGAACAAGAGGATTTCCAGCAGGGCTGTGGCAGCCAAAAACTGATAAAACTTTTGAATTTCCTCTGACATTTGAAACCAATGAATTTCCAAAGCCTTGGCCAGGATTTTAACTGTCCCACAGAGTTTTGTGCCATTCGGACTGATCAGTTTTGTGCATTCCTTGAATTGTGTGAGCCTGGGGTTATGGCCAATGTTATTTGTGCTAGTTAAGCAAATATCTCATTAATTCAAGTGTCTAATTATTTCCTTCTGTTTGTTACCTTGCTTCTCACCCTCTGATTGTTCTTCTCCCTCTCCCACACTTTTAAACATAACACACAAATAGATTTGCTTTTGGCAGATATGGTGATAACTCTCAGAAAAAGGAGCTTAATCTTAAATAATGCCAGGACACAGGAATAAAACCAATCTATTCACATTCCTGTGGGCTAGAAAATAAATTTTATTCACCCCAAAGCTGAGAAATGGCATAATTGGGCCCTATCAGATGCTTATCAGATTGATGCCAGTGCTTAGTGAGCCTTAACTGCAAACACAGACATATCAGTGCTCTTTTTCAGGGGAAGTCACCTCTTCTCCAAGGGTACATTAGTCACAGGGAAGCTGTTGAACCTGGAGAAATAAAACTTTCCTGGTGGTCACAGTAGTCGCCTGGTGGAAGAGTTTATTACCCTGACATTAGGCTGTAAAATCACCGTTATTATTGAACTCTGAAGTGAGCACTGCTTTCCAGCACTGGATTACAACAGCCTGAGCGTGCTCTGAGTGGGATTCAGAGCTCCAGAGGCAGCAGATGAGGAATTTGAACTGTTTGGGCTCGCTGGAAGATGTGCAGGAGCTTTAACACTCGTGTAGGAGAGGGCAAAATTTTTTGTTGCCCGTCAAAATATTCCCAGATCAACCCTATTTAAGGTTCTTTATCAAAGCCTTACATTTAGTAAAAAAATAATGAAAATAATATCCTCTAAACAGTTCTTGTAATTCCAAAAACACAGACTAGATGGTCCAACAGAAGGTCTGGGCTCTTGTGCTCACCTTGAGCCCAACTGCCCTGGGCAAGCTGGATTCACCTCCCTCGTGTGCTGGGCACTCCAGAGATTGATCCAGCACCACGGGGCTATTTCCCAAGTTTCTCAATCCAGTTTCTTTCAGGAATTCACCTTCAAAAAGAGGTTTGGGAAGAAACAGCATTACCACATCATAACTCTCATTACCTGTGGGCTTGCTAAAAAAAAATTTAAAAAAAAAAAATTAAAAAAAGCCTGAAGAAGCCCTTGAGAGGGAAGCTTAGCCTGGTCTAAGTAGGTGGGGTCAGCAGTGAGGGTTTAGCCCATTTTGCCCATTTTTCTCATTGGAAATCTGGCCCAGTGAATGCAGCAGAACTGCACAAACAGCCATCCACAATCCGTGATCAGAGGCTGAGGTTTCTAAACCGTATTGAGGTTGCAAAAACAAATTGACATCAACATATGGGGGAAGTCTGAAGTTGCAGCAAACATTCGCAAATGTGAGAAACTTTGGCATGCAAGAGTCCCCATTAAATTCAAATACACAATGCTCAAGATTAAAGTTATTCAGAGGCATTAATGTTTGCAAGATCAGACCCCTGAGATGTCTCTGTGTAGTAACAGTTTTTTAGGTTTAATCTGTTATTGCATTAATATCTATAAAGAGCATATATAAATACAAATCAGATGGCAGCTGCAGTCTCGCTGAAGGAAAAGATTGAAGGGCCTGGGGGGAACTAAAATTTCCACAATGGGAATTTCCAGTGCCACGTATTTTGGGGATTCTCATCCTGCTCAAACTACAGCAATTTTTTGTTTGTTTTTTAACACAATGCGCACACACACACAGAGATATGTGAGAACAAAAAAGGCAAAGAAAATAATTAGGGAAAGGAGAGGAGGACAATAAAAATTGTTTTCAAGTGGACAGATTGCCCTTGCACAGGAGCAAGTGATGGTTTAAAGCATGGCCACCCCCCTCAGATTTCTGTGAAAAGCCTGATGTGCTCTACTTAACACTTAAGAAAATGCACTGGGGAATAATGACCTCTAATTTATTTTGGCTACAGTGATGTTCGTCTGTGCTTCTGTTCATCCCGCTCTGAAGATTTCAGGGGACTTTTGAACTGGAGCCTGGCTCATTCTGCAGTGCCTGGTAGTTAATCTGCTGGGATATTCCCCCAAATCACCATCTGCTCCACCTTGGATTTGTTTCACTCCCCGACTATCTCAGCTCCTGGTCCGTCCTGCTGGCTTATTCAGCACTCTTTAAATTTCTCCTCTGGCCTTATGTCTGGTTGCTTATGTTTTGGACAGACAATAGAGGTGATACAGGCCATTATTCATGAGAAGCTTCAAGTGTAACGTGAGAAACATCTCATCTCCTGACCCCTGTTAGCATAAGAATTGCTGATAAAATTCTGGACTGAAAGAGAAGAATCTTCTGGGAAAAATATCGGCAAAAGTTTCACTTGAGATGGGTTTTGTAAGAATAATCCAGATTAATTCTCTGCCTAAGGACCAGATCTAACTCCTGGTGCAGTCACCAGGGCTCTGGAAAGGCACAGTGGCAGAGACCTTAGGGGCCCATGGAATCTTAAAGAGAAGAATATTCTTTACACTCCCACAGCCTGTGCTCGTGCATTTTGCATTTTTTATCCAAGGATCACGAAGTGATTTCCACACTCGAGTGAATTCAGCCTCCAGACACTCCCAGAGAGGGTGTAAATATTGATTCCACATCTGGATCGCCTGAATTAAAGATTGGAGAGATCTCCTTGGATCATGTATCATCAAGTCACCAAGTTTTAACCAGTTTCTACTAATTTTAGCAGAGTTACATCTGAAAGAAGTTGGGGCGAAGCAGTGGGAAAATCACAATATCTGTCAAAGATCTTTGCTGAGGCTGCACCTGATCACGGGAAGCAAATTTTGGCCACAGTTTCTTCTTTTTCCATGTATTAAAGCAGACTCAGAAACAAAGTATTGATGCTGTTCGTGCCTCCAGTGGGATTTATTTCCCACCAAATTCGGCATTAGCCAGGTTGATTGAGCAGGAGCAGAGCCCTGAGTCTGCTAAGCACAAACTAACCCAAACACCTCGAAGGGAAAACGTTAAATAAATGGCAAACAAACCAAATAATACCCTTGGATGGATTAATGGGAACAAAAACCTCCGTGTGCACACTCCAAATATCCCAAACCCAAATGGAAAGCTGCCAAGGAACGTTTATGGATGCTCCAACTGCTAATGGCATGCAGAGCCTTATCCTTCAAATCTCCCAGGTCAATGGAACAGGAATATGTGCATTTCCAAATGCTCCTTGCTTGGCTGATCCATCAATATGATAACTAATACACACTTAAACTCCTCGATGGACTCCCTGAAATTAAAACAACCAGAGAGCGCAGAAAAAGCTTAAATAACCATTACCAATGGATTTCAGATAAAAGTCAAGGAATAATTCCGCAAAGATTACCCAACACAATCAAAAGAAACAGCTTTTGGAGATGGGTTAGGGAAGTGGGAAATGGAACCGATTCCATTTCATATGCAGAGGCAGTTCAGCAAAAAATCTGCCCAGATTAAAAGCTTGACAAAGTTGGGCCAAGCTGCTCTCTTCGCTAATTGACGGGGAAAAAAAAATCAGAAAATGAAGAATTTTCTCCTTCCAACAGTGACAGAGCAGCTGTTTGCCCAGAGACAGGGTCTGGGGACAGGCTGCGCCTTTTCTCTCCTTGTTTTGGGAAATCCAGAGTGGCTGCTCAGTTTTTTTATGTTGAGCATTGTCTGGGATATCCCTGTGGTCACTCGGGGTCACTTGTCCTGGCTGTGTCCCCTCCCAGCTCCCTGTGCAGCCTTGTTAGTGGGGTGAGGTGCAAAAAAGGGCTCTGTGCAAACTCTGCTCAGCTGTGGCTAAAACATCCCCGTGTTATCAGCACTGTTGTCAGCACAAATCCAAAACACAGCCCTGTGCTGGCTTCTCTGAGGAAAATTAACTCTATCGCAGCCAAAATTTGAATTTTAGCATCACGCAGAGGTTTCAGCCGAAATTAGGGCGCCTCAACGCTACACTCACACTCCACAATCCAGGTCCTTAAGGAAAATCTCAAATATTGCTCAATTCACCACAAAACCAGGCAGCTGAGGAGCCCTGGAAGAGCAATCTCAGCCCTGAGTCCAAGAGAGAGCATTTCCCAAACAAAACAAGCAAAATATGGGTGGGGGTTAACGCTGAACTCACACAAATCTGAGAGGAAAAATGCTCCTCTCTGGGCATCTCTTCCTGCTGATCCTGGTTTGGGGCTGTCTCTCGGGCTCTCCTCTCTCCTGGGTGGAACCTCTTTGATTTCCCTGCATATTTGCAGCTTTGTCACTCCTGGCTGACCCTTCCCAAACCTCAGATGTTTTCCTCTCGGAGCTGCAGGAGCGTTATCTGTGCTTATCAAGAGACCAGCCCAGAGCTGGGTTACTCTTAAGGCTTTCAGGGTCTCCAGTCATTTTTGGGAGGCTGGGGAAACCAGGAGGAGAGATGGAAGCCATTTCCCACAGAATTTCAGCCCTTATTTTCCTTTCCCCGCCATGTGCAGCCAGTAAAAAAAACCATCACATAAATTTCTGGTTGTGGAACCATCCCTTGGAGAACTGGACAGTGGGCAAATCATGTCCAAAATTGTCCAAATCTCTTCTTCCTGCTCTCTTCTCCTCTCCACGCCCAGAGTCTCTTCTAAAAAGAGGATAAAAGGTGAAGTTTGTGGATTGTGAAGCTTGGCTGTGTTAAAAAATGAGACAGACCCAATCAGCTGAGCCCAAATTAAACTCCAGGAGATGGTCAGAGGAACCCAACTCCACACCTACACCAAACCTTGGCACCTCCACATTTCATTTGGAGTTCTCTGACCTCCTTTTGCCTCTTCTCCCACACAAAATTTGACTCTTATATGGGTGTTGCATTTGGAGGTTTTTGGGAGCTCTTGTGGGTGCTGGTTTCTTTGAAGGGGCTGGAGGAACAGAAATTACTCTGAAACATCTTGGATTTTTCCAAGAAGAAATCCTTCCAGGAACAAATGAAGGAAACAGGCTCCTGGGGCCCCTCATAAATTCTGGCAAGGAGAGGTCTGTGCTTCCATGGAGGACATTTCAGAACAGCATTTCCTGAGGCATTTCTCAATGCTGTGGATTTACAGGCAGAGATGATGTCTGCAAAAGGCCTGGCCAGCAAAGGTGGGAGAACAATGCAGCAAGAAGCAAATGAAAACCGTTTTTTCCTTCATTTAGCTAAGAGAAACGAGGCCTGATTCCCTTTGTTTGGCAGCAGTAGGGCAGCACTCAGTGCCCAGGAGTTAATCCTGATTTACTGTAGCACATCCCAGAGCAGGAGCCACTCCGAGTTCCCTCAGACAGGGAATCCAGCTCCCACATCTGCAGCAAACTCCAATTTCCCTAATCACCCACCTCCCCTCCACACATGCTGTTGACCATGCAGGCAATCACATGAATTTGTAAGTCTGAGATGGGGGAGCAGAGCGAGCCTCCATGGTTGGGTTTCTATGGAAACAATTCCCCCGGCATCCTCAGTCCACATTCGGTATTCCTGTCTGGCTGCCTCCTTCTCACACTCCAAATCCCTGCTCTCCAAACACTCATCCCAGAGGGGTGATGCTTGCTGCTCCCTCCTGCTCCCCACTGAGCTGGGCAGACTGGGATGGGCAGGAATGGGGCAGTCACTGCTCCCCAATGAACTGGGCAGAACTGGGATGAGAGGAATGGGGCAGTCACTGCTCCCCACTGAGCTGGGAGCACTGGGATGGGCAGGAATGGGGCAGTCACTGCTCCCCAATGAACTGGGCAGAACTGGGATGGGCAGGAATGGGGCAGTCACTGCTCCCCAATGAACTGGGCAGAACTGGGATGAGAGGAATGGGGCAGTCACTGCTCCCCACTGAGCTGGCAGCACTGGGATGGGCAGGAATGGATGGGGCAGTCACTGCTCCCCAATGAACTGGGCAGAACTGGGATGAGAGGAATGGGGCAGTGACTGCTCCCCACTGAGCTGGGAGCACTGGGATGGGCAGAAATGGATGGGGCAGTCACTGCTCCCAACTGGGATGGGCAGAAATGGATGGGGCAGTCACTGCTCCCCACTCCTGACCCAGAGGAATCAGGATGGAGGCAATGGCAACACAATCTCCACAGGCCCTTTAGGGTTTTGCTGTTTTGGTGCAACTGGCAAGATTCAAAATTAGTCCTAATCACAGAGGTTTGGTCCCTGTGACCCCTCAGTGAAGACCATGACTTACAGAGGGAACTGATATTTGTAGCAACTTCCACACAGAAGCTGCCTCCTTTCCATCTCCTCCTTCTGCTCCCTGGCAGCTTCACCCATCCCATAAAAGCAATTACTTATGGGAAAGGTGGCAGCTTCTCAGCTCCCTGTGCAGCCAAGCACACCAGGCCTCAGCCCCAGGATGGAATCACTCCCTGCCCAGCTGGAACAGGGAGCAGGAGAGGGAGCCAGGAATTAACCTCTCGCTTCAAATTTGGCCACGATGCTTCAATTAACACGGCATCCTCAGGACAAGTCCCACTTCCCAAGCACCAGGGCCTCCACCACTTCCCTTCTGAGGCTGCTTCTCAGTCCAACAGGCTTCACACTTCATTTTCCTCAGAGCCAGCCCCCGTCTTTAATTGCTCAGGCTCACCATAACTCAGTCCCTGCGGAGCAGGGGGAACAATCCGCGCCTTGTGTCTGCAGAGCAGCCACCACCCCGATCCCTGAGCGAGGACAGAGCTGGGGGCTCCTGGGGCTGGAAACCTGAGCTGCTGCCCCAGCCAGCCCCACTCAGTGCCTGGGGTATTTATGGGCTGCTCCTCTGCTCCTATTTATGGACAGCACACTCAGGGCTGGCTGACACCTGCAGCCCCTCAGAACTTCCCATCCCACATTTTCTGGGGTGCTTCAGACTTTTCTCTGCTGGTTGAAAACCTGGCTGTATTTCTGCAAGAGCATGTGAAGAACAAGGCAACAGAAATGCCCTCCCTCTCCATTATTTGCAATATTCAGCTGAGCAATTAAACATTTTAAGCTTGCTGGCTCTTGCCAGCGTTTTGCACAGGTGCTATAGAAGGAAGTTATCCAAAAATCTTCCACATTTAACCACTCTGCACTCTGGATACACCAGGAATTACCTTGCAGGAGTTAAAACACCAGTTGCCTCCCTAAACTACCACTTCCACCCTGCTGTGCCAGTTTTAAAAGAGTGCAAGGGCCACATTTTTAGACAGTATAATTTGGCCCAGCTCCCCCGGCTCCATTGTTTTCACTGGCACTGGGGTAAGTTACACCAGATGAGGATGTTGCTCAGAAAAGATTTTCCTTTAAAACAAACACACAAACAAAACCATGTTCAGACAAGACCAGGGATTTTGAAGCCGCATTCCTGTCTCCAGAAACTTCCAACGACTCGCAGTAGTCTCTGCTTCACCAAGCCACAAATTTGTAACGCTTTAATCTTTCCATGTAAGTCAGTTCCTCTCCTCCCTTAATTGTTTTTGTTGCTCCTCTCTGAATTCCATCCAATTTACCACACAGTGCAGACTCCATTACATCCGAAAGGCCAGGAGGATGGTGTACAGAAGCTCATTTTCCAATTCTATGACCTCAGTTCTTGGGAGGATTTCAGAGCCCAGACACCAGGCTATAAATGAAGAATGTGCACCCATATAGCTGGGTAATTTAAATGCATTTTCTGTGAATAAATCTACTCGGTACTTTCTTGATCTGTACAATCTTCTGCCATAGGGGCCTAACATAAAAATACTTCAAAGGCTCCAACAAATTCCCTCAAGATGTGATCTTCAGCATTTCAAAAGCTGAAAGACATAGACAAGGTTTAAAGTGATCATGATATATTTTCAAGGTAACCCTCTTCAGCAACTCCTGTTCACCCATTTCTTGAAAGTGAAATTCTATCACCTCTCTCTATATAGATCTTTTTCACTTATTGACTCGCTTATGAGCAAGGCAAAGATGAAGTGAATTTGACTTTTGGTTAGGGTTTATTAGACCTCATTATCTTTAAATGAAGCACAGCAATGTTTCCTTCCTTCAAATACCTCCTAAACAGGGCCAAGTGGAAATCCTGCAGCCACAGACCCCTCACCACTTCCCTCGCCTCTTGCAGCTCGAAGAAAGTTTAGATTTGGATTCAAGTTTCAGCCTCCATCTCCCTCCCTGTTTCAAGCTGAAACACGACCCTGCGTAGTTGCACTCCAGTGAAAGATTATTTTTATGTCACACCTCAGTCCCATCTCTGATATTAATTATACACTTCGAGCCTGAAGTCAAAAGAGATTTTTAAACCGGTGCTTTGGGCTGAAACAAAGATTTCTCCAGCCTGCCTTGCAAGCAGTTCCATACCAACCTCCCCAAGACTGCGGCATATTTAATGAGAATGCAGATGATCAATTGCAGCCCGCCTTGCACGGTTAACTCAATCAACAAACTACTAATGACTCCAGCATGTTACAGCTTTTTTGGCTAATGAGAACCGCATTGACCAGGTTTTTCCCCTTCTCCCAGGATCAAACGCCAATATGGAACGAGTTCTGCTACAACTGTAACTTTAGCCTGCGAGCAAAACGCTGCCCAGCCAGGGGACAAAGCCTGAGTGTCATTAGGGAGCAAAAAGAGCCCCAGAGCCGTGGGCCAGCCCTTCCCAAGGACGTGTCTGGCTGGTGAAACCAAACTCCTGAGAAACGCAGAGCTCCCACCTTGGTGTATTTTGAGGCAGAAAAGCCTTTTGTTCCTGCACCGTCCCACTCCTCCTCCTCCTCCTCCTCCCTGCTTTCTGCTGCAGGGTAATTTGTAGCAGGTGAGAAGTAAATACCTTCTGCTTCCTCTCTCTTTCACTTTTGTTGCTGCAATTTACCTCCATTTTTTTTTCTCCTTGCTTCCTCCTCCAAACAGAAGGGAATTGGCCTCGTGAAAGAATTCAGGGATACATAGAGATCACAGAGTTTAAAAATGGGAGTCTTACACCTCTTCATCACCAACAGGGACTGTTTTCCATATAGGAATCCAACAGCTGACCATGCTCTGAGTGAGGAGATGGGAAACAGTTCCTGGGGTGTTATCCTGCCTCACCAACTGCTGTTAAACAAAGATTTGCTCCCATGGAAAGAATTCCAGTGACTCCAGTCACCTTTGGACCAACACTTTGTTTCTTTACCAAATAATCTTCATTTTCTGACATACAAAACAGCCAATTTCTGAAAGGGATTTTCCATCCTGAACCCTGGAGAAAACACAACGCTCCAGTCTGACCAATTCCCCTCCATCAAGAGCAGACCTGGATTTCATTTTTGGCTGCACCATCATTTTGCTGGGTGACCTCTTTTCCCCAGTCCTCCACTCCCTCTGTCCGGCAGGGTTAACACAGAAGGTTTGGTCCTCTAGGAAATAAAACTGCTACAGGAAAACCCAAACCAGGCATTATTTTGCTTCTGATCACACTCTGCCATCCTTGACTGCCACAAAACCAAGAAAAAGTGGAGAGAAGGAGCAATTAGGGCTGGAGAATCAGCTGGAAAGCATCAATCCAGATTTATTTTTTCAGCCTAAGCTCATTTTCGCTGGGATCACTCTGAACAGAAGTCATGGGGGATGCACAGAATCCATCACTGGGGTCTGTGCTCCTTCCTCTTTAAAAGGTGCTCCTGCACAGTTCCCTCCACTTTTAAAGGTTAAAATATTAAATATCAGCCAAGTGAGGCTGGGGGCCCACGCTTGACTTCATTCCTCCTTTCACCATGTCCTGGGGCCAGGAATTCAGACACTGAACAACCTCCCTGGGCTGGGAACTCCCGGCCTGGGGCCGCTCTGCTCCTCTCTGCAAGTGTCCCCTTCCTGCCAGGCTCTGCTCTGCCACAGCTCCACGAGCTTTCTCCTGCCTTAAATCCTCGGGATTCAGCCTTGCCAGCTTCACCTGCAGCTCCTCATGCATCTTATGGGAGCAGCTTCCTCCTCCCTCTGACTGCAGCTTTCACCTTACAATGCCAAAACCCTTTTTTCCCCTTTTCTTGCCCCAATTTTTGTATCTTCTGTTCCAACATCCTCCCCCAAGATCCACAGATCTCTCTGCTGCGGTGACCTGCCCTGATAAAGGATTTTTTATTCATTTTTAATTCTGAAGGGCCTAATTTTTAACAGTTCACCACCCTCTTCTTGCACAAATTCAGCTTTTCAAGAAGAACTCCAGTGACTTGGGAGCTGGAGCTCCATTTCCACAAGAAAGTTTCCACAGCATGGTGGGAGTCCTGCACAAAAAAATTATGTTTATCTCCTCCAATCATGAAAATTTTAAACAGAAAAATTCAGAATTAGGGCAAAAAGGGTGAGATTTAAGCCCATTCTTCTCCACTGCAAGCAGATAATAAAAGAGAATCATTAAGGTTGGAAAAGCCCATGGAGCCAAACTGATGCCTTGTGAAGGCTGAGCTGGAGCAGGGGCTGGGCAGAGTCACAGAATAAAGCAGGGATTTATTAAAAGCATTTCCTCCATGGATCCACCTTGGGCAGCACAAGAGCCCAGCCAGGGCTGCACCCAAGATGAACCAAAATGGGCACAAAATGGACACCGGGCACGGCTCTGGCACTTTGATCAGTTCTGCTCCATTTGCATCTTGGAGTTCATTGTCCAGTTCCAGCTTTAGCCCATCCAGTCCCATCCTTCTTGTTTTTCTCTCCTCAGCCCACGCTGTTTGTGCTCTTGGGCCTGAGGTTTGGATCATTTGTCCTTGGTCCCCAGCTGGAGAAGGAATTGTTTTGTCTCCCTGCTCTGTGCACAGAGCTCACCATGCCCTGATATGGAGCCCAGACCCACACACTAAAGCAGCACAGAACCTGAAAAATAGAAAAGCTCAAACCTGAGGCATCACAACCATTAATCCAGGTAGGAGCCATTCCCTCCCAGCCTGGTTTAAGAGATGTCAAAGTCCCTTTATTCTCCTGGGCATCAAGAAGCCAGGCCTTGAAATATGGGTCTGGCAACTCCTATGGAAAGTAAACTCAAGTTACAGTAAAAATAACTTTACCAATGCTCTTGGTACTCATTTGTAAATGGACCAGGGCTTTAGCACAGCCAGGTTTTTGTGCTACTTCCTCAGATTGCTTTTAGGTTCATTAAGCTCCAACTTCAGGAAGAAAATGGTAGCATTTGATTTATGGGTACGGGGGAAGAAGGATGAAATGAGCAATAAATCTCCCAACAGTGGTGTTCTTCCAGCTCTCTGCAAGCCAGAGCAAGGAGCTCCCAGATGCCAGCCCAGGATTAACACCTGATGTCCAGGAAAAAAGTTCCCCCTGCTCCGTGCCTCAGTTTCCCTGATCAGAATAAGGTGATGCCAACTGTGAGGCTGAATTCTGTGACATTTAAATAGGAAACTGCTGACTTAAAACTTCTGTGGCTTCTGAAGTAAATATGGGAAAATGAATCCATCTTCTGCCTGCTTTTTGCCTCTTTTTATTGCCTTCAAGGAGCACAGAGGAAGGACCAGGAGGTTTTCTGGACAGATCAATGAAAGTAACACCCAACAAATGACCTTTCCTCAGTGTCTCATAAGTACCTGTCAGCTTCAGGAGTGCCACCACCCTTGAATGGAGAGATTTAAAGCCAGACTATTCATTAGAGAGCAAACTATTATTTCAGAGGTTTAAATGAATTGGCCACTGGCCAGCCCTCCTCACTGCTTAGGGACTGCTGGGAAAAGGGAAAGTGGCTGCTGTTGGGTTTGCAAAAAAGCAAAAAAAAATAGGATTTAAAGAGCAACAGGAACCAAGCCGTTCAAGGGGTGGTGGTCTGACCCTCTGAGAAGGTGGCACGAGGGGTAAGAAGATTTAAGCACCATCAGGGAACCACCAAAACAAGTCTGTAAATACCAGAGATGGCTCCTATTTTATGGCATCACTAAATCAACCAGCTAAGCTGACTCTGAGGAATGGCATCAAAAGGTGAAGAGGTCTGGAGAGTGCCTCAAAACCCCAATTTTTGCTGCAGTAGGTACCACTCACTTTCCACCTGCAGTTCTGAATTAAAAGCTAAATATTCTTCTCTGGCATAACTCAGACTTGCATTAAATCTCAAAGCAAGAGTTACAAATCTCACCTGAGATTTTCTTACCCTGAGTTGGTTCTGGGTTACTCTGTTCTGCAAATGCACCAGAATATTGCAATTTATTCTCCGTGAAGGCAGCAATTGAAACTATGCAAGTCAGTTTTCCATCAAAAACTGCACTACAGCAGCACCACAAGATTTTCCTTTGGGTTAAAGCTGGCTCCAGTGCTTGCTAACAGCCCTGGCGGAGATATTTGACCACAACCTCAGCCTGCAGCTTCTGGCTCACTGAGGATGGTCACCTTCATCAGGCCATGGAATCTTCCAGGGACACCTTCCACTGCCCCAGGGTACTCCAAGCCCCATCCAACCCAGCCTTGGATATTTTGGGTATCCAGAACTTCTCTGGCATCCTGTGCCAGGGCCTCAGTGCCTTCACAGAGCAGAATTTCTTCCTGAATATCCAATCTAAACCCATTCCCTGTCAGTTTGAAGCCGTTCCCCTTTGTCCTGTCACCACCTGCCCTTGCAGATAATGTGAGTCTGACGCACAAAAATCACACACAAAATCCTCAGGCACTTGGAGGACTGTCCCACACCTCCCAAAAAGTTTTTTTTCCTTATAAAATAACCTTTTTGCAAGGTTTGAAACACGAAGAAGCTGCCATTACTTCATCACTACATCTCTACAAACTTTCCCAGACACTCAGCCCCAGCACAGCACAAACCTGCTAAAATACATCCAAGATGGTTTTGCTACCCCACATTTAATTGTAATTAAAACACAAACACAGAGAGTTCCCTCCCATCCCGTGCCCCATTCCCTTGCCAGTGACACACCAGGTGGATCTTCCTGCTGCAGGGATTTTGCAGCTCACAAATAAAGTGCTCTACTCCTCGTGTCTCAAATCCTGCCCTCCACATTCCCTGTGGTTGCTTCAGCTGATTTTGGGCTGTGCTACCTCAGCACAGGTGTGTCACCAGCACAGCTGGCTGGGGAATATCCCCTTTTTGGTTGTCCAAGAGGTTTCTACTCCATCCCACCACTCCTATTTATCTTGAGCCCGTTTAAAAGCTCACTCCTGTCCAGCCCCTTGGAGGAAATCCGTGGTGAGTGGTGGCTCCCCAAAAGGAAGGCTGCACTTGACACCACACACAGCCAAACAGCCTCACCATGTGCAAAAATAAGATTATACCACACACAGCTGGCCTCAAAGTGGCCCAGCTTTGCCACAGATAAGGCTCAGCATGCAAATCAAGCACTTTTTCTTCAAAAAAACCCCTAAAACCTCCCCAGCTGCTGAAGGTGCAAAAGGCAGAGTTTTAGGACAAGCTTTATGGTGCTGTTTGTTTGTGTCACACTCTGCTTATGATGATTTAGCTGAGTGAGTGGATCCAGAATCTCTTACAGTAAAACAGGTCGGGGTGGAATGGGAAAAGATATTCCCATTCTCCAAAGGTAGAAAAACAATTTTTCATCTTTTCTGACTGGATACAGTTAAAGAAGATTACAACTGGTATGATTGCTTTTGGCAGCCTCGTGTTTGACCTATCATTCTGTAAAAATACAACTAACCCTCCATATATTGACTGTCAGGAATTTTCCCCCGTGTGCTTTTTGTTCTCCTCCGTCTACTTTATATGGAAAATTTACCGTGCAGATCTGCATTTAGAGCTTCCTTGGCCTAATTCATGAACAGACGGACAGATTAAAGCGAATAGAACATAAGCACAGCTCAGAACTCTGCTCACAGAATCCTGGGGTGGTTTGGGTTGGAAAGGACCTTAAAGCTCATCTCGTGGCTTGGACAGGGACATCTTCCACTGGGCCAGGTTGTCCAACACGGCCTTGGACACTTGGATTAGCTCAAACCCAACATTAAAGTTCAGCTTAGCTGCTCCAGGTGCAGCCTGTTCTTTAGGAAGTCCCTAAAACCCAGTTTGCCAAGAGTTGGGAGGACATAAAACCCACATTTATGAACAGTTTTTGCCTCTCACCCCTGCCAGTGAGCAGGCACAGGGCAAGGCCAGGTGTGAGAACTTTTCCTTTGCTGCCATCGCACACACAGAAACCTGGGGACTCCCACTCTGAGCTCCACCAGGGCCCTGCTTGCTCCATCACCAGGGGAAAATCCTCCAATTTCCTCCCAATGCTCACAGGCAGAGCACCCCCAGCTCCTGCCCACACAGGGATTTCCTTGGGGTTTTTGTTGATGACCAAGATCTTGGCCCACGCTGGAAAATCCAGATATTCACAGGCCCCGTGCAGCTCCCTCCTTGCTGCTTTAAGTTCAACTTTCCCTGTTTACCTTTTAATTTAATGTATTCTTTTGATCTCTCTTCCTCTCCTTTCTCTTGTCTCCCCGAGTTTGCTGACACAGGAGAAGCATGACAAGCTCAGACAGGCCTAACCTACTTTTTCCCTTTTCTCTGGTACATGTGAACGCTCCCACTCTCCTTCCCAGCATATGAAAGCACATTCCAAGGATCATTATAATGATATTTCCAGTCCCCTGTGAAGTAATTCCCCCTCTGACAGGTGAGGGAAACCGAGACACACAGAGCTCTTAAATTACCTGCCCCCCAAAATCACAGCAGCACAAAGGGAAATAAAACCCACCAGGCTCCTGCTCTTCTCGGTCCCAATCCCTATAAAATTATCATTCCTCAACCCATCACAGGTTTGGGAAATGCCTCCACTCCTGAAGAGAGGAACAGCAAAATTTTAGGTGTGCATCAGAGGGGTTTGAGAGCTGGAGAGGGGCTGGGGACAAGGGATGAGGGACAGGACACAGGGAATGGCTCCCAGTGCCAGAGGGCAGGGATGGGTGGGATATTGGGAATTTGGAATTGCTCCTGGGAGGGTGGGGAGGGGCTGGGATGGAATTCCCAGAGCAGCTGTGGCTGCCCCTGGATCCTGGCAGTGCCCAAGGCCAGGCTGGAGCACCCTGGGGTGGTGGCAGCTGTCCCTGCCCAGGGGACAGGAGGAGCTTTGAGGTCCCTCCCAACCCATCCTGTCATTCCATGGCCTTTGTTTCATCCTAACCACGGATATTCCTCATCCAAGCTGTTTTCCCTCCTTGTTTGGGATAATCCAGTGCTAAGCCACGAGCTCCACTTGACAGAAATCAGATTCCCAGTTATGGCACCAACTAAAATTCCATGGCTCCCTCCAGGGCACAGAATAGACCCCAGCATTTACAAATCTGAACTTTCAAAAGCAGGAACACCTTTAAAATTAACCTAAAATTACCTGAGTTCTGATATTGACACCTTTGGGGTTCCTATTCTCAAAGATGTTCTCTGCAACACCTTTTTTTTTTCTTGTGAAAGCTGAAATTAGCCATTACCTTGGAGTCTGAAAGGCAAAAAAACCCAAATCCTGCAAGGAGTGAATGGTAATATCAAAAGTGAACTTTGAGCATCTGCAACAGAGCACTCAAGATGTTAATTACCATATTAATTTTTGAGGTGAGTTGAGCACTGCTTAAAACTCTGTTTAGACTTCACACTTCCCAATCAGAGTGGGTTGAATTCCAAACTAAATTTAGTTTGGAACCAAATCAAGTTCACACGAAATCACCTCCACCAAGAAAAGGAGTGACCACAAAGGGACTCAGTGAACTTTAATTTACTTTATTTGTGCATCACCACTTCAATAAAAATTAACTTCTGCCCACCCCAGCGCAGACAATCCCGCAGTTCTTTACACCTGGAGGTGCAATAATGCTCCTTTTTCAGCTCAGCTCTGCTCCAGCTCTGATGTTTAATTATCTCCAACACAGCAACAGCCACACCACTCCAGAAAGAAATCGATTCTCCCTTTGCTCCCAGCTCTAAATGCATGTATTCCATAATCAGCCTCCCAGAACAGACATTGGGGACTGCACATCTGGGGAGCACATGAGAGCCCACCTCAGCTATTAAATTATTTTGTGGCCATCCCTTTCAGACCCAGATTTGGGTATTTTTTTTCCTTAGTTTCACCACCANGTTTTTTTTTCTTAAGTTCAAAAAAAAAAAAAAAAAAAAAAAAAAAAAAAGAGAGTGATGTTTTTAGTCTGTAAGATATTCATTAATAAAATCTCAGCTGCATTAATGGGATTCTTTTCAGTCTTAAAAATCCCCCAGTACACTTTAGAGATCTTATCTGGAGGGCTCTTTTCTCCCCTCACTGTCTCCCAGCTGTCCCTGGCGTTACCCTGAGCACTCAAACACCTTTCTAGGACACAGGAAAGGAGAAATAAAATCCCCAAACCTCCAGAACAGCAAGGAAACACGAACTGGATTCATGTCCCATCTCAGGGAGGAGAATTCCCAGTGCACAGCAGCTCCTCGGGAGGGCACCTGCACTCCACTGAGGGTGGGGAGCATTTCCTTTATTCTGCCTTTCCTTTCTTTAATTCCCAAAGCTGCCCAGCGCATGCAGGGAGGAAAATATCAATTAAATGAAAGGCCAGGATGATGTGGAGATGAAACTGAGCCTCAGCAGGAGCCAAAGTGGCCAGAGCAGAAACTTTCACCCTGTCCCACTCCACCCTCTGCAGCAGGAGCTGGAACCTCGGCCAAAAGCTGCATTTCAGAGAGGGAATCACAAAAATCACCGAGCTGCAAACATCAGTTCATAGACAAAGCACAAAAGAGTTTTGGTAGAGGTGGCACAAGGGAGGGAGAAACACTGAGAACCTCAGGTTCCACTCCAGCTTATCAACTGCCCATTGCTTTCTAACTTCAACTCAAATTTTCCTCGAGGAAAAATCAGGGGAATAACATTTTGGGCACTTTTCTCCAGTGAAATGCTCCCAAAACACCCCATGGGGTGGGTTCCAGGCAGAATTGGAGTCTGAGTGTTTCAGAGAGGTGTTGAACCCCAAGCCCTGGGCTGGTGCCATGTATCAGTTAGGGATTCATATTTCTCCCTCTTTCTTTCAGGTTTTCCTTAGAAGTCCAAAAAATCATTGAGAGGAGCACCCAGGGTATTTTCTGTGCTGGAACTGCCTCTCATTCCCTCCCTCCCTCCCTCCCTCTGTTTTAGGAGAGTGGCCATGCTCTGAAAGGGCCGGATCTTGGCTGACTTTATTGCTCTTGGGGGCCAAGTCAAAAGGGTGAGATCCATAAACACAAAGATGCCAAGATACCAGGGGGCTGCAGCTGGAATGCCCAGCCCTGGTTGCTTTTTCCCTGGGAATAATCAATATATTGGCAGAGATCGTATCTACATTCACATGTGGGAAGTGGAGCTGCAAAAAGATACCATTTAATTTTTATTATATCCCTGTGTCCCTTCTATAAATCCTAAACCTTCTTTTTATTCACATTTCTACCCTGAATCAGCACCTCCTGTTTTGATTTTTCTCCTCTACAGGTGCTACCAAAATATTTCTGCACAAAACCTTTGGGGTGAGAAAACCAGACATTTATGGCTGTGGCACAGGGACCCACTCGAACCCAAATCCCACAGAAAATACCCAGATTTAACTACAGACTGGCTGAAGTTCCAGAGTGGCTGAAGTTTCACTAAATTCAGCTATCCTGAGCTAATTTGGTGCTTTCTGTGGCAGAAAATCACCTGGAAATGAAATCCTGAAATGATGCTGCCAGCCCAGCCAGGATTTCCAGCAGAGCTCTCCTCCAGCCAGGCCAGCACAGGATGCTCAGCTTTCCTCCAAGGAACTCAGGAACAACAAGTTTTTCCCTGGAGAAATCCAGTTTTTGATGAGCTGAGGAGGCAAAGGCTGCAGGGCACAGGCAGAGCATGAGACAAACCCCACTGAGCCTCAGAGAATAATGAGAGGGGCCAGGAGCTTCAGCTCAGCACTTGCAGAGTTTAAACCTCGTCTAAATTTATATTTAAGTCTATAAAAACTGAATGGGAAAGTAAATGTGATGCAATGTAAAATAAAATTAAATTAAAAAAAAAAAATGCATCATCCTGCCCACCAAAATGAGTTTTCAGCACAAAACCAAAGCCTTTGCCCATCCACACACAAATTTCCAGCGCTCAGCTCCAAAAACACTCCCAGGCCATCAAGGTGAGGCTTTTTCACTCAGGTTCACAAACTAAGATGTCATTGTAAGTGGTTTAGAAGCCCAGCAAATTTTAATATCCATGCCAGCGTGTGTGACCAAAGGGATTACCCACAATGGCTCACCTGATTAGTTATACAAATGCCTGCCTTTTTTTTGGTTGGATTTTTTTTTCTCCTTTCCCCCTTTTTTAATCCAAGACCGTGCAGAATGCCAAGTGGGAGAATGGGCTGTGTGCTGGAATGTCTGAGGGCTGCAGGCTTGGGATTTATATTCCACGTTGAATTCATTGTTCTCCCTCCCGCCCCTGCTGCCCTCTCAAACACGCTGCAGCCATGACAGAAATAAATTAGCCCGAGGTACAGGTCACACCTTCAAGGGCAGGCAGAACTCTGGGTAAAATCAATGGGGAAGATGGGAGTCTCTAACAGCTGAAGCAGAAAGAATGACACATTGAGGGCTTTACACATCCCCAGACAAAGGCACTTTGGAGAAACCCCGGTCCCTGCTGCCTCGCGAGCACAAAGCTCGTTTTTTCAACCACCTGAACCCCAAGAGCAACTCAGAAAAGCCCCATTTCTATGGAGAATTTGCATCTCGATGCACAAAGTTCGATTTCTCTGCCCGGGGAAGGGGGTTCAGATGCTGAACTCTGGCCCAGGTTGCAACTCCAAAAACTTTCTTGCAAAAAGCAGAATCTGCACTGAGCTTCAGCTTAAATTTTGCAGCACTCTCCAGCCTCTCAAGGGGCTGCCTCAAACAAAACAAAACAAAAAAAAACCTCCCCTGAACTTTGGTGAACTCCAAAACAAGGCACCAACAGACAGTGTTGAATGAATGTGTTGCATTCATTATTTGAATTTGTGATTCCAAAGCCATGGATAATACATTCAAAATCATTGAGAGCCTCTAACTCAGGCTTCAGAATTCCTGAATGCCAGTTCCTCTGAAATCAGGAGATAGAAGATTTATAAGGATTTGGGTATGGGGAGATTGATGCAGAAGTCAAGTGGGTTTTGCTAATGTCCCTATGGTGAGTTAAGTATTAATTCTCAGAGCGAGGCTCAGAACCTGTTCAGACACTTCACAGATCCCACGGGGTTCCCACCTGCCTTTCCAGGTTCCTAAAAGCTTTAAAGCCTGATTTAAGCTCCCACAATACTTCTAAAAATAGGAGTTAAACTTCTCAGTCCCGCAGGAGTTTCTGAAATCGCTACCCAGGAGGTTTCTCAACAGACAGAGCTAAAAGCTTTTCTCCTCTCCTGTCCCTCCTAGACTTCTCCAGAGACAACTTTGGCCCAAATGCAGCTGGATCTAAATCCAAATGAACCCTGATTTTCTGCAAAGCCAGCAGGAAAATGTCAAATAAGTAACTTTCCCCTGACCTCCCAGTTTGTTTGCTTTTTTAAAAACCCCACACAACATTAACGCGTGCCTTGTGCTTTGATCGTTAGACTCACACTTCCACCTATGGCAAAATAAATTGTATTTGTACTCACATCTGTGGAGCCTGTGTGGGATATAGAATTGCTTTCATTTCCACTGCTACCTGCAAAAATAAAGGGAGGAATTCACCATTAACACCAGGAATTGTTTTTTGCTCACAGTCACTGTCCCGTGTCTCAAATGATGCAGCAACACCTCTCTGCCTTTTAGGAGAAATCGGGGTAAATTCAACACCACGAGGGAAAAAGTTTTGTTATGACCTTGTAAAGAGGTTTCCAACTCCTCTGTGGCTCATTCCCTGCAGCAAGTTCTGGTGCTGGTGCTGGGGACAGGGAAGGTGGGAAGGAAGCACATTCTGGGTGTTCCCAGGAGCATTTTGAAGCCCCTGATCCTGGGCAAACCCCAGGCAGAAGAGCCTCCAACCAGTTCCTCGGTTCTTCTCTAGGACAAGAGGGTGATGAGAATTCACATTTCTGCCTGAGATACCTCAAACACTGCCTGAGGCACCATTTGCAGTTTTCCCCTTACACTTCTGCACTAGACATGAAAAAACACGGATTTTAATGCCTCCCCCAAAGAGATTCCTTGTCCTCATCTGGTGCAGCTTCCTGGAAAACAAATCCTTGTTTCCCACCTGCCTGTGCTCTCCCATATGGAGAGTCCTGCTCCTGGAGAACATCCCAACCACCACAGAGGGTCCTCTGCCTGCACAGACCACATTTGGGAGTGTGATTGTTCCTAAATCACCTTTAGGATGGAGGTCAGGCATGAGCCACCAGAGATCCCCCCCAGTGGGGGCTGCTCCCCTCATCCCTTTCCCAAGGGATTTAGGCAGGGTGGTTCACATGGATCTTGACATCCTGATCCTCAAAATGCTCTGAGAAATCCCCATCTTCAAAAAAAAAAAGGATGTGTGAGCACTGGGAGGTGTCTGAAGTGCTCCAGAATTCCAAGAGCACCGGATTCCTGCTCTGCTCATCCCGAGGCAGGAGCAGCCCTGCAGCTCGAGGGGGTGGGATCCAGCCCATTCCTCTCCTCCTGCTTCCTCCATCCAAATTTCCCCTCTGCCTCTTGGTTGTGGCTGGATTCAGATGGAGACATCTCCACTTCAAAGAGCAAAACCATACGTGGAACTTCAGAGACACGTTAAGGTTCTTTCCCCATTTAAATAGTTAAAAAAAACCCCAGGATTCAGCACAAAAATGGAAGGCAGAAAATGAGGTTAAGCACATTTGCAATGGTTTGCTCCACTCTGGAGGTAAATGAAAGCTTAGAAATGGAAAATGAAATCTTAGAAAGACCTGGGCCTTTCCAGGAACTGTGGAATTCCCCTCCCTTGGTTTAGAAATAAAGAAGGATTTAAATGCAACCAACAAACAGGAGCAGACTTGCCTTGGGAATACCTGGGGAGGTGGAGGAAGAAATATTTCTGTATTTAAGGATGAAAGCAAAGAAGGACAGGAGACTAAATGGATTATTGGCCAAAACCTCTGATCCTCATTTCATGGATCTCAGTATTCCATAGCACAGGTGAAAGTCTTGGCTCCGTGAACCAGGAGCTGTTTTCCACTTCCAACTTTTGCAAAACTACAAATTGCAAAATCTCAACCCTAGGGAGGGAAATTAAATAATCCCAAAATATTTCCTGTCCTGAATTATAATTTTACTCTTGAAGTGGGTTTCTACAAGGCTGGATTTGTAGAATTTGCATACCTGAAAGGAACAATGGGGGAGGCCACGTTGTTTGTGCCTGGACCAGGACAATGCTTTGCCTTTCCACTGGATCTGAGATAAATCTCAGGCACCAAAAGTCCCTGTTCAAAACCCAGACGAGGATGTGCAGCTTTGCAGCCTGGCTTTATTCATCTCTTAAAGCACAAGGCATTTTTTTTTTCCTGCCATAAATATGCAAAGTGCCCAGCGAAAGACCCTCCCCATTTCCCAGGAAATGGAGGGCTGGAATGCACAGGGGGGAGAGAGCCCGCGCCGTGTCCATCTGCAGCACCACCATCCCCACCAGGCGCCCAAATCAAAAGGCAAAGACATTTCCCCAGCCTTCCCTCATCAAAAACTCCCTTGGATCTCAGGGCTGAGCAAGGGGGGAGATCAGAGAGCTCCAGCTCTGGGCATTCCCAGATTCCTTCTGCCTGGCCTGGCTGCTGCCCGTCCCTCCAGGCACCAGGCAGGTAATCCCAGCGGGAATCCCAGCAAAACCCACTCCTCCCTCTGCACAGAGCTTTTACAGCAAAACTCGTGGAGTTTGCAAGGATATTTTCCACCCCTAATCCTCCAGTTAGGAGTTATTCACCATACCTGCTGTTCCTTTTTTTTTCCTACTGAGATCCTCTGCGTGGGATAACTCCCACTTTAGAACAACCAAATAATAAATACAGAGCTTTTAAACACAAGGATTTCATGTTTGCACGTGTTTAAGTCATTTCTTCGGTTTCTAAAACTCAAATATCCAAGTCTGTACCCACTCCTCAAACACACAAACTTAAATCCCAACTTTTGATAAACCACATAACTATTCCCAAGTATATCCCAGGACAAAATTTAACACCAGAAGATGCCAAATGTTTCTGACCCACTTCAAACAATCATTAACTACAAGCAGTTTCTAATTATTTAAGTCCATTTCACTTCTTATTCAGTGGTCATTTTGTTTCTTGGCCATTTGGCCTATGTTCAGAAAAATCTCAATTAGGCAGCACAAAGTCTCAGAAAAGGAAAAAAAATTCTCTTTTTACATTCTAAGGTTGGGGATATTTTGAATCCTCGAGAGACAGGAGTTCTAAATACGTTTTTAAAAGCAAAAAGTGGAGAGCACTTAAAAATTGAAAAGCTTAAAAATTCAGCCACCGAGTAAAATTTAGTTATCAACTAAAATTGCTTTCTCTCACCTCTCTGCTAAGAGTTTTGCAATTCCTTTTTCCAGAAAGAACTGGAAAATGTATTAAAAGGCAAAAACCATCGATGCTGGGACTGGGAACAATCACATGAACAAGCCACAAGATTTGCTTGATAACACAGAGTTTATTATTCAAGAACGAGTCTCATTTTCAGCTCTGAGGCAGAGGGCGGGGAGAGAAAGGGGGGAACAGGCTTTTAAAGCACACGCTGGAAGCCCAGCATTGCATTTATAGGAAAAAGAAGAAAGAGAGGAAAAAGTAAAGAAAACAAATCTCTGTTCTATCAGCAAGTCGACTTTGCAAAAGTTAAGCTCAGCTCCCAGCAAATTCAGGCTGTTTTCACTTAAACCAAGTTTACCTCCAGCAGAGAGAATGAACAAGCAGAGAACTACTAAACTTTGCTTTTAATTTTTTTTTCTTTTCCCCCCAAAAGTTCAGTTGTGCCCAAGATGGGAAGGGATAGAGGAGAGCAGAAACAGGGGAGTTCAAAAGTCACAAAAGCTGCTCGCAAAGTTCCTCTGCGCCCCCTCGTACTGACCTAAGCAGTCTTCGCTTCACAGGTAGCAAAGTTTTGTCTCCTTCTCCAGGGCGAGACTCCCACTCGCAGGAAAGCATCAAAAGAACATTTTTTGAGCTCCTCTGAGGAGGAAAGCGCAGCCCAGCCAGGTTCTGTTTCTTCCTGAAAAGTAAATCCGGCATTCTGGACCGAGTTCAAACCTTGGGCTTGACAGGCAGGGCAGCGCAGCTTTTTGCACTGAGCATGCTTCGTCCTGCACTGCCTGCACACTTAATGAACATTACTTCCTTCCCAGTGGTTACTCCTAGCAGAAATCCACACCCCCTCTTTGAGAAGTGAGGAATGCAGCTGAAACCAAAGTCCAGAAAACATGCCCGGCACCCAGACAAGGCCCCACGGATCAATAAACTCAGGTTGTGACCCGCAGGTCAGTTTGTCAAACAGGACATCAGGGTGAGTTTTTTCTACACTTGGTGCAGTTTGCTTTATGCCTCAGCTAATGCTGCTCGCTCCCCAGAGAAAATAAAACTCTGCTGGCTTTTGGAGAATGGTTAAATGCTCCAATAACAGATGGGAATTCTCTTTCAAATCTTGTCTTTCCAAACCTGCTTGAAAGTGAGGAAAGAAGTTGTGCTGGTTTTTTTCCAGGCTAAACTCAGTTCTTGGACTCCTGAACAAAAGCTGTTTGAATTTGTCATAGGGAAGGAGTATCTGGTGACTTAAAAAAAAGAAAAAAAAGCTCCTTTTATTTAGTTAGGGTCTAATCCTGTTCCGTTTGCAATCACATGGAGTTTTGTCATTACCTCCAGTGGGAAAAGCACTGGGGTTTTAGATTACAAATGCTTTCAGGCAAGAGCTGTGTCTACTCCAGTGACCTGCACAGGCCAGACTGGTTTTGGAACTTCAATTTGCAATTTACACCATTGCTGTGCCCGAACCCTGCGCGGCAGCAAACCCCCCTTCCCCAAATTCACAGGGAATTGCTGAAGAGGAGTAATTTTGCAAAATTGCACAAATTTTAAAGCTTCTCATTGTATTTGTGGTTTTTCCCCTGGAGGTTCCACTTCTCTCTCACGTCTCAATCCTCCTCCACGTGAGGAGTAGAAATTTTTGTCCTGGAGTTTCTGCTGCCCCGTCCAAGCCTCCAGGAAAAAGCCAAGTGCAAGAATGAAAATGAAATAGCACAGGCCCTAATATTGTCAGGGTAAGGAGCACTAATCCCAATCACAACTACATTACACTCTGAGGCCTCCACATTTTAAAATAGGTTAAAACTCATCATGACCTCAGTGCCTGAGCAAAGCCAGGCTGCAGGTCCTGATGTGAGCAGGACAAACCATGACAGAAATTAAATTTCTGCAGTCCAAATGGTCCAGACTTTGAGAACACAGACCCAATTTAGCCTGCAGATTCTGACAGTGCACAGTGGGAATATATCCACACAAATCCAGTTCAGAACCACTTTGCTCCTAAGGGCAGCCAAGTGATGTCATTCCTTTAAAAAATTGTTTCCTTGCCCACACATCCCTGGTCTCCCTTGTTCCCTTCAGGATCTTGAAAGGAAAAGTCCAAATCCTACATGACAAAACCAAGCAGTGCTGCATTTCCAGTGCACAGAGCTTGAAGAGGTTTTGGAAACCCCCAGAGAAAGTTTTTGGCTGGTTTGGGGAAGCAGCCATGGCAGGCTAATTAAAACCAAATGCAGTAACCAAAAAGCTTTTCTCTTTGCTGTTTCCACTTCACATCCCAAAGCTTTCCTTTGGTCAGGAAAGTCCCCAGTTCCCCTCGGCTGCAGAAAGTCCCTAACAGGGGACTTTCCTAATAGGCAGCTAAATTGGAATTTTATCTCCTCTGGACCATCTCAGCTTTTCTGGGATGTGCCAAGAACTGAAATCATCAGGTGATGAAAAATCATTGATGTCCATGGAGAGCAGGGGGACAGGGGCTGACCCTGAGCTCTGAACTGCTGGACCCAGGGCTTAAACACAGAGCGTGATTTTAGACATCCTCGTGTCCCCCAGTTGTTCAGAGAGTCCTAAAATGGTTTGGGTTGGAAGGGACCTTAAAGCTCATCCCATTCCAGCCCCTGCCATGGGCAGGGACATCTTCTACCATGCCAGGATGCTCCAGACCCTGTCCAGCCTGGCCTTGGGCACTGCCAGGGATCCAGGGGCAGCCACAGCTGCTCTGGGCACCTCTGCCAGGGCCTGCCCACCCTCTGAGTAAGGAATTCCCCATCCCATCACCATTCCTGCAGCCCAGCTGGATGAACAGGGCACACCCTGAGCTTCAGGTGCCACCAGGAGCAGGACACAGCAGTGAGGCACCTTTGGAGCACCTTTGGTGACACTGGGGTGGCACCTGGCTGCAGGGACAGCACGACGTGACCCCAGGTGCCCCAGAGCTGAACCGTGCCAGCCCTCCTGTCCCTCACACAAAAACTGGGGAAAGACATTCCAGCTCCCTGACCCTAACCCACAAATCCCAAACGCTCAGAAATCCCAAACCCCACACTCAGAAATCCCAAACCCCACTCTCATAAATCCCAAACCCCACCCTCACAAATCCCAAACCCCAAATCCCAAACCCCACCCTCACAAACCCCAAACCCCACCCTTGCACAGCCCCTCCGGCAGCTCCCAGCACCCCAGGGCTGCATTTCCTGGTGGATCCCCGTGCCTGGGAGCTGCAGGCACATCCCAAATGTGCCGTGTGTGTCACACCAGGCCCTGCACACTGCTGATTCCCTTCATGCCTAATTACCCAGGAGCGCCTGGCACGATGATTTATTCAGCACAGAGCTGGCCCTGCTCTCAGACAGGTCCTGTGTCCAAGTGGAAAACGCTCCCTCCCGTTTTCCTGCTGAAAGGAAAATCAGCCAGGCCATCCGAGGCCACAGAACTCTTCCCTGCAGCGATGTAGGAGAAACTGTGGGGAGCACAGGATGCCAAAGTTGGGGTGGCTGCACCACTGCACCTCGAAATGAGCTCAGAAATATATCTGTATCTCCATCTGAAAATAAATATCCTTTTATATATTAATAATAATTATTAATAATAATTATTAGTAATAATTAATATTAATATTCCATATATTATATAATATATAATATAATAATATA
>VWZP01007822.1:15014-25427 GCA_013396995.1 Dicaeum eximium | reverse complement strand
TATATAATTATATTATATTTATATGTTTATATATTATATATATGTTATATATTATATTTATAGATTTATATATTTATATTATTATATATTTTTATATATTATTCTATTATATTTATATATTTATCTATTATTATCTATATTTTGTCTATATTATTATATTATATTTATATATTTATATATTTTTAATTTTTAAATATTTTTTGTGGGTATAACGGATGGGCTGTTTATCAGGCAGAGTGGAGGTGGAGGCAGAGAGTGGAAGAGCGTTCTCATCTCATTTGGAAACCCATAAAAGCTGCTGGGAATATTCATGACGGGCTCTGGCAAGGTTAAGGGATGGGGAGAGCGGCACCTCGATGCCACGGTGATGAATGCTGTGTGAACAGATCAGACAGAGGCGCTGAAGCTTCTGTAAAATGGTGGGGTTTTAATTTAGATGAAAGATTACCTTTATTCTTAAAGCATCACGCTGGGAAGAGCCGGGTCCTGGCTCTGCTACAAACTCCGTGCACGACCTCGAGTAAATCCCAGGGCGCCGTTCTTTGAGGTGCCTGCAGCTCCACCTGAGCCACCTGTGTGTCCCTCAGCCTGCAGGGTGTCCCCTCTGCCTGCCCGGGCACCCCCAGCTCCCCCAGAGCAGAACATTCCTGCTCCCATCCCTGCCAGGGATCTGGGCTGACAGCACCACAACCTGAAAGGTTTGGGACAAAAAGCTCTGTGCTCCCACACTCCTGCAGCTTCCCACTCGCCTCACTCTGACACTTCTGAGAAGTGACCTGCAGCACAGGTGACCCTCTGTCCTGCTCTGAGGCAGGGAATTTTTTTTTTTCCTCTGTTTCTGTTGTTTTCCGCAAGTTTCCACTGAGCTGCTTGGACAGACGAGAGAGATTCTCTCTCAGCGCCCTGCTGATGTGTTAATCACATCTCTCTTGCTCAGACCCTGGTGAAAATCTGGGAATTAATGCCTGCACCAGCCACGGGAAGACCTCTGGACACTGGCAACAGCATTGATTTCCTCTTCTCCTTTTCATTTTTTGCAGCAGAGCTTTACCATTGTGACTCTTCCCATCTTTGCAGCTCTCCAGTGGGTAACTGGATACTTTAACTGGATATTTTGTGCCTGATGAGGAGCGAAGCAGATATTCTGAATTCCCCCTGTGCCCTGGAGCTGCCTGGAAGTGTGAGGAGCTGCACTTTGACCGAGGAGATCCCTGGGGTGTTGTATGTTTGATCAGAGCAGGGAATGGACAGGCTGCTGTTGTTGTTATCATTGCAGCCTCCTGGGCTATCTGGTTTCGGGCCCCCTGGAAGCCCCACCAGGATGTCTGAGGACAAAACTCACTCCAAATCCTTGGAAAAGCCCAGCAGATCTCGTGAATGGCCTGGATCCCGCTGTCCACCAGTGTGAGAGAGCTGGTCCTGATGCAGAATGTTCCGAAATGCAGATCAGAGCCCGGCCTCTCTTCCCTGGAGCACGGATTTATTTTCCTGTGGCTGTCACAGCAAGGCCAGCGGGGCTGGAGGAGCCACAGCAGCCAGGCTGGGTTTTTATTACGACTTTCATTGAGGAATACTCTGCCAGAACAACACAAAGAGTTGTGAAGGATGTTGGGTTGGAAATTCCCTGTTGGAACAAAGCACAGGATGGACCTTGGAGCCCATCCAGCCAAATTCCCTTGGGACAGAGGCTGGAGTTGGAGCAGCCTGGGATGCTGGAAGGTGTCCCTACCCATGGAGGAGAGTGGAACACGATGAACTTTCAGGTTTCTTCCAACCCAAACTATTCTGGGATTCTCTGAAAATGCCAAGTTTAGGCTCAGATCTGTTTTCTGAGCCAGGCTTAGACTGGAGTGAAGGATGTCTCTTCGAGCCAGGTTTTACGAGCTCTCAGATCCCTTCACACCCCAACAGCCCGGATGGCTTCAAAATGAGCAGGGTGGCTCTTGTGGCGGTGTTTGAAACAGAAAAGGTTTAATAAGAAACAAAATAACAAACTCTTTACAGAGAAAAACCGTGCCAGGGCAAGAGATGCTCGCTCCTGCTAAGCACCCCACAAAAGCGATCAAATCTTTTGTTCTGTCCCTTTTCTACCCAATGGCTCAGGCAGGACTTTTTGGCTCTGGTCCAATAGAACAGCCCCAAGTTTGAGGTGAAGGGCAAAGGGTCCTATGAGGTGTCTCTGTACCGAATTTGAAGAGAAGTTTGTGGAGTTTTTGCCTTTTTTAGCCGACAAAGAATACCTGGAAATGCTATTGTTTTTTGGTCACCCTGTCAACAAGAAGCACACTGCTACACTGGAGCCTTTCCCATCCCAGGTGAGAGTTTGGCCCCCTGAGCCAGCAGCTGCTCTGCTCGAGGAATCTCAATTCCCTGTGGAAGTTTTCTGAAAAATCACAGCTGGGACTCAACATCTGGATGGAAGAAAGTAATAAAACCTTTTTTTTTTTTTTTTTAAAGCAACCTGTCACTCTTGAATTCCAGCCAGGAATACGCATCAGCAGGGAGAGCTCTTCACCTTTCCCAGCATTGGATGGTTTGGGATTCCACTCACAGTTTATTAACACATCCCAACACACACACACACACCAACAGCTACTGCTCAAAAACCTGAGCACAGGACAAAATTTCCCATCCTATCCCAAACTTCCAGCACAGGAAAATAACTGGGTTTGCATGGAAGGAATGGGATATGTGCAGAGATCTCCTCCCGTGCTTTGTCCTTCCAGCCCTTGACTCTCAAGCAGAGAAAACCTGGTGAAAACTGAACTTGCCACCTCAAAGGAAACCCAGAAAATGCAAAATTTTTTTCAAAAATCAGATATTCCAAGAGAAGCTGGAAAGCTTTTTTTTTTTCCCAGCCTACCCCTGCAATTGCTGCTGTCCTCTCTTCACGTTCATTTGCAAGGATAAAATAGAAAATGAGGGATCTGCAGCATCCACGAGGAAGGTTTGGAAGGCTGCTCCTCAGGGCCTTGTGAAAACACAACAATTCCCTGTGCTCAGCTCTCAGCTGATCCTGCTCCCCACCCCAGGGCCTGCAAAGCTGGAGCTGGACAAGTTTTGAGCACCATCCCTTTAACCCCAAGCCCTCACCTGGAAAATCGTGGCCTTTTCCGAGCTGCTCTTTTTGGGATAAATGTGCCCTACTGTCAGTGAGAAATGCTCGAGTTATTTCTGGGTGAGCTCCACCTCCCTCTGTGCATTTCCCACACACAATTATTGCCCAAATTAGCCAGAAGGCAAAACAGAAATCAGGGACTGCGAGCTGCCTTGGAGAAAATCTCAGTGCTGGGATTAAAATACAACAAACTCCAGGCTCAATATATTTTGTACCCACTAGATGGGGCAAAAAAGCCATTTTCTGATTAAAAAAGCTCTCCAGGTGCTCCTTTCGCTGCTTTTACCTGGCCCAGAGTAGGGAAAAGGTCTTAGAAATGAGTGAGAATTATGGAGAAGCTTCCACTGATCTTCCAAAGAGAAACTCGAGTTTCCTGACACCCTGGCATGGTTCTTTCTCAAAATCTCCCTGGAAAACACCTGGAGGGTGCAGTTCAGGTCTCAGGGAGGTTTTGCAGGCTGAACCCCGTTGCCAATTGCTCTGTAATTCCAAACCCCACCATCCCAGAGCACTTCAGTGCCCAAAAACCAATATTTACAGGGATATTCCCCCCATGTCTCTCCTCCAAGCAACCCCTGCAAAAACTGTTCCCACTGGGCCCCAACCTGTGCTAACAAAATAAGAATTTGCTGTAACCACAGGCTCCTCTCCACACCCAGAAGTCCCAGCTGACAAATGAAATTCTCCTACCTCCAAAGGCTTCTTTTCTTCTTTAATGCTTTATGAGACCACAAGCACAAGAAATGAGATAAAACTTGGTGAAGCTCCATGAAAAAAGAAACCAAAACCTCGGTCTGAGGGACTGGGAACTTCCACTCCCTGAAGGCAGGGAGATCTGATCCACCAAAAGAGAGGCTGTGTCCTGCAGCTCTTTTTTTTTACCACAGCTTTGCTGGGTGTCTGATTCCACCCCCTCCTTGTTACACTCAACTTGTGCAAAACCTGGCCCAGAAATCAAGGTTTTAATTCCTGCTTTTGCAGGGGTTCACCCACCACACCTCTGGAAACCGCACAAAAAACCTGATTTAGGAGCAGAAGAGGAGTCAGCTCGCTGAAATGCTGAGCTGCAGCTGCTCCTGGCCAGGATAATATTTTATCTGGGATAATTCAAAGGCAGGGAACAGGAATCTCCACTGAAGAACAACCTGGATGCTGCCTGCCAGCCTGAGCCAGAGCACAGATGGATGAAATCTGTTCATCCACTCTGCCCTGGGTTTCTTATTTCCACGCTGAAAGCTCTCCTGCCTCTCCAAGGATGGAAAAACCATCCCTAGCAAACCCCAGCCCTTCCTCCAGCACTCCCAGGGCACCTCAGGCTCCTCCAGGAGGCAGCTCAGGATCCCAGCCCGGCCAAACCTTAATGCAGCCCCATTAGAGCCCTCCCATCCTGTCTGCAAACCTCATCTCCAGCCACACTCCTGGCCTGCACATCCTGCACCTCCAGTCTTTTTTTTTCTTTTCCCCCTCCTCCTTGTTTTGTCATAAATAATTGCCAAGCTCTCAAGGAGGAGGAGGAGGCAGAGATGGAAACAAATCATTTGAGGGCTGCATTAAAACCAAGAGGAGGAGATCTGGAAACAGGAACTCTCCCTTCCCTTCCCTTCCCTAAATTTATTTTTGGTGGGATGTGCTGTGTAAAGCATCAAGGCTCACCTTGGGCCCCAGCCCAGCAGCTCCAGGAATAATTCCTTGCTGGGACTGGGAATACAACGAGGATACTCTGAGTAGTAAAATGAAACAGATGTGTGCACTTCTAGGACTGTCTTAATCAGGAAATTTGATTTATTCTTTTTTTTTTTGCAGATGACAAAAGCAAGGTTTATGCTAAATATTATCAATCCAGATCAGAGTTTGGAGTGAGAGTATTTAATTCTCTGTATCACTCACACAATGAGGGAAGCAGCTGAAATCAAAGTTCCATGGAAATTTATGCTGCAAAGGATGAATGTAACATTTGAGAGAATGATTGCAAAGAGTTCCACATGGAGCCACAGACGGGGGAATTTAATTTACACAGAGCAGCCTCTCTCTTTTAGCCCCTCATCTAATGAAGATTTAAATATGAAATAAATTGCAGACACTTCCAGCAGGAGCAGGATGTTGGATGATGCTCATTCATATTGAAATTACAGCTTTAAGTTCCTCCCAAGCTACAGAAATGTATTTATAATGGACACACATCCGTGTACAATAACCCTCTTCTCTAATCATTGCTAAAGTGATGTTTTCCAGATAAAAATCTTATCATAAACATTAAAAATCGCTCTGCTGTGTCCCTAAGCCTGTTTGATGACTACACTAGAAGTGTTTCCTTTTCAAATGTTGCTTATCTCTGCCATGTGCTGCTTTATTATTTCTGTTTCAATGAACTTTGTGAAACTTGGCTGAGCATTTCCACAGAAGCACTTCCAGGCTCTTCCCCATTCACAGGCTGTTGTCATGCACAGAGAGAGGAAAGTTAAAAAGCAAAAATAACTCAGGGAAAATGAGGAAAGGAACCAAAGCATCCCTCCATTGATTTGAGCTGGTTCCTGCCTGTCTTGGAGATCAAATGAAATCAACCCTCATATTATTCCAATATCCTCATATTATCCCAAACAATTCTACAATTTCAACAAAAGAATTAGGATGATTTCAAATGACCACAAACACCCCAATCCCTTCCTTTCCAATATCCTGTTAAACAAAAAGCATTTCATTTCTCCAGGGAATCTGACCAGGGCCCAGGAATGCAGCTCAAAAAATCACAAAAAAAAAAAAAAAAAAACAAACAAAAAAACCAAACCAAAACAAAAAAAATTCGAAGCAAAAGCCCCAAAAGAAAGAGATGTGCAGACTTTGTCCAACCTCCTGCAGCTCAGCACATTTCTCTGTGTGGGGGAGCTGGGGAAATCCCAGCAGCTTTCTGTTGTACCACGTTATTTCTTGGCTCAGTCCCCAGCAAATTCACGATGGTGGAAATAAACTGGGTTCACCCAGTGCAGCAGGGACAGCCACGAGATAACCCAGCCAAGGATCAGGATTTCTGGGCTGGGAGTTGGGGCCTTTCAAATGTTTCATTTTCTCAGCTCTTCTCCTGCTAGCAAAGGCTGCAGGGAGCGGCCCAGCTCCTCCTCCAGCTCAGAAGAAGTGGATTTTACACCAATAAAAATGGTTTTTACACCAATAAAAGTAGATTTTACAGCAATCTTTAGATTTGCCAGTGGTTTTAGCTGCATCCCACCTGGAAGGTTTGTCCCAGCTCACTGCCCAGAGCTCCCCCAGCTGCTGGAGAAATTAAAATGAAGATTTGCTGAATGCAGCTCCTTTCCAGGTAGAGGGAAGAACCCAGCCCTGCTCTGTTAGGAGAGGGTAAAGCCTCACTTTACAAAGCCTCACTTTACAAAGCCTCACTTACAAAGCCTCACTTTACAAAGCCTCACTTACAAAGCCTCAGCCACTCTCCAAGGTTTGGGTTTTAGTGACCCACTGAAGGCAAATCCTGCCCTGGACCCACAGAACCCAGCTCTGGGCTGAATCAGTGCCCAGCACCAAAATCCTTCCTGTCCCAGCAGAGCCAAAACCAGCTGGAAGCCTTTTAAAAGGAATGTATTCTTTTATTTCTCTTTTACTTTCAGCCCACACCTGCCACATTCTCCCCTGAAATGTCTGAAGGACGCTTTGCATCTTGACTTGCTCCTGCTCAGCTCCATAACTATAAACCCAAATGAAGGGATTATGATGAAATTAAAGTGGATTTTTTTTTTTAATTTTA
The DNA here is from genome assembly GCA_013396995.1 of Dicaeum eximium. Taxonomy (NCBI): domain Eukaryota; kingdom Metazoa; phylum Chordata; class Aves; order Passeriformes; family Dicaeidae; genus Dicaeum; species Dicaeum eximium. Next base: position 18,555 of record VWZP01007822.1, on the reverse strand, counting down.
ATGTGGAAAACACACTCTGAAATGGAAGGAAATCTGGGCTAGAAGAGCAAATTCTCAATGCCCTTCTGATGAGGCTCGTGGTGCCTTACTCACCCCACAGCTGAATTTAGAGCCCAGCCCCAAAGCAATAAAAGCTGGAGGTGGATAAAAAATCCCCGGTGCTGAAGCCCTAATAATTCTCCCAGAGCCCAAATCTCATGGCAGAGGTTTGAGGTGAGGGAGAAATGGGGGGAAAAAGAAAAAAAAAAAAANAGGGGGGAAAAAAAAAAAAAAAAAAAAAAAGAAAAGTGTTTTCCCATCCTTCTGGACAGAGAATCCTGTTCCATGAACCAGCTGCTCCTTCTGTTTTTAACCACTCTGGGGGGACTCAAATATTGCAGGGGAGAGAGAAGGGGAAGCACCTTGGCAGATGGATGGGAAGGAAGGGAATTATCCCTGTGGGATGGGATAGCTGCTGATTCCAGCTCCTCATTCAGCCCCAACAGGCACCAAAACTGGGCAAAAAGAGGATTTATCCCTCCAGGCCATCTCAGGAATGTTGTTCTGCCACTTCCACCAGGGCTCAGCACCCACAGCGCAGAAAATGGGCTGGGCTTTGCTGCTGCTTCGCTCTCAGCTCCACTAAAACCCCCTGGATAATAATTAAATAATAATTAAATAATCATTTCCCCTCTGTTTTTGTGCTGTTTTGTATCAACTTCGAGGCAGCTGCTGATTTTCCTCAGCCATAAATCTCCGTTCCTTGACACTTGGAAACTCGGGGGAGTGGGGAAAATAAAAATACAAGGAGATGTGAGGGGAGGGGAACTGCTGAGGGCGGGCTGAGTTTGATTTTTAATTTCAATTTATTTTTGGTTGTTTAGCACATGCTCGCTGGTGTTTCCCTTGAGCAGGCAGGGAAATAAAAATAAAAAAAAAATAGGATGGAGTTGCCAAGGATGGGTTTGGGATAAGGGGAAAAGCAAAGCCCCCGCTCCATTTCCTGCTGCTGTGCTGTTTATTTCAGAATATTCCTGTTGTTAGGGAGAAAAGCATTCCCATGCCAGCAGCAGGAGGGAGCACCAGGCTGGGAAAAGGGCGAAATTTGGCCCAAATTCCTCAGGAGCCTGAGCTCCTCCCATGGAAATCCCCCCTCCCTGTCCGGCGTGGAAAACGCTCCCCCCTCAATTCTGCCTTGCACTGAAGGAAGTGATAAAAACTTGGATTTAAAAAAAACAAAACAAAACAAAACAAAAAAAAACAACTTGGAAGAAAAAAAAACCTTGAAAAACTGGATAAAACAATCCCCTAAAAAACCCCAAAACAATCCCCCAAAAATGCATTTTCCTGTAGGTAAAGGCATGAGAATTGGAGTTCACTCAGGAGAAATGTGGGATTTCACAGAGGACACGGACCAGGCTCTTCTTGCAGGAATTTGCTGTCCTTTTCTGCCTTTGGGCACCAAAAGTTGTTGCACTAAACAGGAAAACGATGAGCAGCAATAATTGAGCTCACACAGAAATATCTGGGATCAGGCCAGCAACACAAAGCTATGTGGGGAAAAAAAAAAATTAAAAACCAAACCAGAAATGTTTTCTGTGAAAATCTGACAGCATTTAAAAGAAACTGAATATCACAGTTTTCATACAAAGCCAAATCACTTTGTGTATTTCGATTTTTTTTCGCTGAAATTATTGTTAATTTTGGAGGCTGCAACACATTCTTCTGTTTTAAAAATTTGCTTTCTACTTTTACTTTCTTCCCTTTCCCTCTTTGATCACTGCGACAGCTTTCATTTTCAGCTTAAAAGAAAAAAAAAGAAAAGGTGGGTGGCAGCTTTATTTCCAGGCACACATTTGATAGCTGGGGGTAGAAAAAGAAACTTTTTTCCCAAAAAATTGGTTTCGATGTAAGAAAGCACAGCCTGATCAAATGCAGGGACATTAAAGCTCCAAGGACATGATCTTGGCAGGCTTGGAAAATAATTTCCAGCCAGTCTCACCTAAAAAAAAATCCTATTTCTGTTCCTTTTGTTTGATGCAGCAACTCATCCAAACATCAACATTGCAACTTCTCTGACGTGGATTTATTTCTGTTTGAATTTATTGTGTGAACCTGTCCCAGCCAGAGGAAAGCGATTCCCACCTGGGCAAAGTCTCAGAGCAAATTTCATTTTTGTTGTTATTTCTTGGTTGAGTAATTCAGCTGGAGCACACAGGAGAGGCCCAGGGAGAAAAGTCCAAACATTTCCTGCTGGCTGCAGGTCCCTGCACCCCTGGGAACTGGGAGGTGGGATCAGGGTTAATTTGGGATTTTTGGCTTCTCCTCCAGTGTCTTTGTGGCGCTCCCAGCATGGCTGGGATGAATTCATGGGTGCCAAACCCTTCTGGGGGCTCCAGAAATCCAAATCTGAGCAAATATTATTAATACATATAATATATATATAACAGTTATAATATATAATGTAAAATATTATAATCTAATATATAATATATTATTATATAGACTATAAAATATAAAAAATTATTATTATATAATAGATATAATATGATATTATTAATATTGTTTAATATTAATATAAAAATCTAACAAATATTGTTATTAACACGCTTAATTCTCCTCCTGCGTTCAAATGGAACAGAAAATATTGTAATTAATGCCCTTAATTCTCCCCCTGAATTAAAATGGAGTGGACTGGGGGCCTGACCCTGATTTCACAGCTGAAATCCACAACTAAACTGGTTTCACCCTCAGGCTTTAATGAAGCCCTTGCCAATTAATAGTGGGGGTAAATTAAAGACCCTCAGCACCATCAGAGGAGTTAAAAGCGATTTTAAGAGAGGAACAAGAAGCGCTTTTTAAGTTTGGTTTTGGGGTTTTTTGTGCTGTGCCTTTCTGGAGCTGGAATTTCCGTGGCACCCTCGGTTCAGGGATGTCTTTTCCCTGCGGATAAAGGGCAGAAAATCACCTGGCACAGGAGGAGAATGAGCAGGAGCTGCGAGGGGAATTATTTTTTTCCCTTCATTGATACAACAAAATGGAAATGGGCTGTTGGTTTTCCCTAATGCGAATAATAACAACTGCAGGGATGGATTTGTCATTCCAGTATTGATTTCCTTCCCCAGCATAAACTATTTTTGAAAATGCCTCTCCGTGGGTTTTTATTTGCTGGGATCTCAGGCTGCTCTCCCCTGGGCCTGCTGGGGGAGGAGCAGGATCTGCCTGTCCTGAAAAGTGAAAGGAAAAGTGGAAAAAAGGGAAAGTCAGGGGGGAAAAAAGGCAGAGGAGAAGGATGAATTGCAATGGAATGAGGAGAAAAGCAGGAATATCTGCCCCACTGCAGGGAGGGGAGCAGAGCTGCTGGAAACACAAGGATGAAGTAAAAATTTTGGAGCACAGCTCTTCTGTCTTGGAGCACGTCCAGGTGAACCACAAAGAGCAACGAGTGGAGCTGCTGGAGCCACCCCAGAGGGATCCACGGAGCTGCTCCAGGGCTGGAGCCCCTCTGGAGCCAGGATGGGACACCTGGGGGTGCTCACCTGGACAGGAGAAGCTCCAGGGA
>VWZP01007822.1:0-13499 GCA_013396995.1 Dicaeum eximium | reverse complement strand
GGGGGATGCCCTCCCGGAGATTGAAATGCTCTCCCGGAGCAAGGGGATGCTCTCCCGGAGCGGCCCAGACAGCGGGGCGTGCTCTCCCGGCAGCGGGCAGTGCCCTCCCGGCTGCGAGGGGATGCTTCCCCAGCTGCGAAGGGACACGCTCCCGGAGCGGCCCGGAGATGCCTTCTCGGAGCAGGCAGGGAAGCGGGGAATGCTCTCCCGGCTGCGGGGGGATGCGCTCGCCGAGCCGGGGGGATGCTCCCCGGGGCTGCGGGGGATGCGGCCGGAGGATGCCCTGTCGGAACGGCCCGGACAGCGGGAACGCTCTCCCGGCAGCGGGAATGCTCCCCTGGCAGCGGGAATGCTCTCATGGCAGTGGGAATGCTCCCCTGGCAGTGGGAATGCTCCTCTGGCAGCGGGAATGCGCTCCCCGAGCGGCCGGGGATGCTGCAGGACCCGCGGGATGCTCCGCTCGCATCCTCCGCCAGGCAGGAGCCCCGGGCACTCCGGGTCCCGTCCCCAAGTTGGGCACGGCCAGGGAGGCAGTTTGTGCCACCCGAACTGAAATTGTTTTAGCTCGGACACCCGGGGGATTTTCTTTAAGCCTGTAGAAGTCACCCTAAAAGCAGCGGAGCAGCAGAAGTGAATTTCCATACGTAGCCCGAAGTGGTTCGGTTTTGTTGCCCAGTTCGTGCCCTGGTGTAATCGCCCTGCGTGTGCTTATGCTTTAAATTAATAAGGCAGCAAACTAATGATGACTTAATGAGGGAACGGTGACTCCTGAAGTGGGCTGCTCGCTTTGGGATGCAAATGAAACCGGTGGGGGTCGGGATGGTTCCTTCATCTCCCTAAGTTTTCAGTTTGTTGTTGATACCAAGCAGAGCTCCGGGGTTTTGCAGCCCGGAGGTCTTGTCAGTTTTTTTGTTTTGTTTTGGTTTGGTTTTTTTGGTTGTTTTTTTTTTTTTTTAATATAAATATAGACAGGCACGTGCAGTTTAAGGGCATATGTTCCTTATGGATTCGTGGGATTGCATGGATTCACCAGCACATGCAGGAAATCTTATTTTTGTTTTCCACGGTGCTGCTTTGCACTCCTTCTGGCTGTCAGTTATCTCCTGAGATCAGCACACAGCTTTTAGGCACTGTGAATGCAAATCAAGAGCAGGGCAGAGCCGTGACTTCATTCTTTGCTCGGTTGGAAGAAAAAATGGTTGGAAGAAAAGATGTGTATCTTTCAGTGGAGCTAGAATTTTTAAAAAAATCGGCTTGATCCTATGAATGAAAGTGGTTCTTACCTGCACAACAGTGCCATCAAGGCTGCCAGGCTGCTCTTTCCTGGCTCAGAACTGTGTCTATGGGTCACATTCCTGCCCAAACGGTGCTGGCATTTGTTAAAATGCACTCATTGCTTCATCTCGCAAAGCAGAGAAGGTTAACACAGGAAGCGAGCCAGAAAAATGGGCAGAACATCCCTAAAAGCAAAAATACCTACTGGAAATGTGGGCAGGCGGGTAAAGCTGTCCTGAGTTTGGGATAACCCTGTGTGACAACCCAGCTCTGCTGGGACAGGCACCCCCATCCCATCTGAGGGAGCAATCAGTGCCCCTGCTCCACCCTGCTGGAAATGCTGCAAATAATTAATCAGTAAAAATAATTAATTACTTAAAATGAATTCATTAATTACAATTCAAATAATGCTGCAAATAATTCATCATTACAATTCAGACAAGAAGCAAAAACGGATATAAATCACATCAAATCCAAGCGATGCCGCCAAGGGTAGGACATGGATGGAGCGGAGGTTTGGGAGCTTGAGAGGAAGGAGTGCATGGCCAAAGGACATTCCCCAAAGGTGCAGAGAATGCTTTTTGACTCTCAGCATTTCTCTCTAAGTGGGGATGAGAATACCAAGATGCCAGGGAGGTAAAACCACCATCTCCCTGCCAGAGATGAGGAGAAGTGGCCTCAAAGCCCTTGTGAGTTTTCCCCCCAAACTCTCCCACCTCTGGGTGCTGCCCCAAAGGCACAGCTCCAGCAGGGAATTCAGAGGGGTGGGATTTCAGTTCTGTGCACACAAACAGGAGCCAGGCTGGTACTTAAAAGTGGTGACCATCTGTTTGGGTGACTTATGCAAAACAAAAGCTCCAAGTTGTCAGACGAGTCTGTCAGGCGTGTCACAAACAGCACCGCTGGCTCTGGCACAGCTGGGGACACGACTGGGGCAGGGGACAGAGGGGGGCAGGTCAGGCAGGGTCACAGCACAGGAAGTGGCATTTCCAGGCTGGCAGTGAGGTGCTGGGAGAGCTCACATTGCCTGGCTGCCAGCTTCACCCTGCCTGTGTTGGAAGGATGGAAGGTGAAAGGCTCCGTGTGATCCCCAGGTGTCCCTGGCTCAGGTAAGGGAGAACCGGGCGGAGCCAGGCAGGATCCAGGAGGGGATGTGGGGTGGCCAAACGGCCATGGCTCACAGCAAGGGTTCCTAAAAAGCCTCTCTGTCCATCCCACAGGTGGTTTTGGGGGACTGGGGCTGAAGGGCCCCTCAGAGGACGTGTCCTGCCCCTCTGAGCTGAGGTTCAGCGCCAGTGTCAGTGTGCCACGCTCACACTGAGACCTCGGGGGTTCTCCCTGTCCCCCCTCTGAAGGATTTTCTGGCACAGGTCTGTCTGTTTTCCTTCTTGCCGGCACCAGCTGCAGGTCAGGGCTCCTCTGAGTCACAGGGTGATGTTCAAACCGCTTCTGGAAGGTTCTGCCTGAGCGTGGCACCTGCTCAGAGCACTGCAGTGTCATCCCTTTGAACCATCACCACGAGCTGCTCCTCTGCCCTGCTGCCTTTTGCCAGCACACAGCCATCATTATTATTATTATTATTATTTTATTTTGCAATTAGCCCATTAGATTACGTACTGTCTGGCCCCACAGGCTGTCCCTATCCCCAGGAGTTTCTGACTGAAGGCAAAAAGGAAGGCAAAGGTGATGTTATAATTCCCATTTTGCAATTTGGGCACCAGGAAAAACATTTCACCCTTGTTCACTCAAAGGCCTAATTAAACCCTCAGTGCTTCAATGCCCGAAACACAACAAGAGGATTCCTCCAGAAAGAGATTTCATGCAAATATTATTTCCCAGTTCCCCAAAAATATTATTTATCGTCTTGTTATGAATGTCCCATCAGTGGTTCCACCTAATTGTCATCCAGTCTGCCTGCCAGCACCTCTCACTGTTGTTTATAATCCCTGTATATCCCTGAGAGCAGAGAGAAGAAAAGCACAAAGTAATTTACAGACCATCAAAACCACAGGGGATCACTTACAACCCCTATGCATGTAGAAGCAATTAAAAAAAAATCCATAATGTGTCTATAAAAAGCTAAAATTGAAAAAAAAAATTAGCGATGGACTGCAGTTTCATTCAGGATGGAAGAATACCTTTGACCAAACTTGAATTATTGAAACTTATTTATCCTGCATGGTGCAGAAATCAATGTGGCTGCAGTACCTGCAAGTTTTAAAAGTTTCATGTCAGCCTTTAAACTCCTCCAAACCATCCTCAAAACCAGAAAGTTAAAACTCTAGCATGAGGAAAAATAATTAACCCTGCTTTCTTTGTTTTAATTCTGGGTTCAGTTATGTGCATGGATATATAAATGTATAAAATTTAAGATGTCTCAGTTGCTGCATACAGCTCTGAACTGAACAGCTCAGAGATGCTGTTTCAGAAGAGGCCCAGGCCTGAGAAAATGAAGATAATTCCCTGGTCCCTGCCATTACCCAGGCTGGGTAAATCACTGCCCATAACCAGAACACTTAAATTAGAGATATTCTGCTTTTCCTGTCACTGTGCTGTCTCTGTTAAGCAGAAGAGATGACACAGGTGGCAAAGCTTTCCAAAACTAAATGGATGTTCCTTCCCCTGGTCTGGGCCTGGAAAAAGGTTTAACTCAGTGTTCATGGCCTGAGGAGGAGTTAATTCCCCTGGACCTGGATAAAACCAGCCTGACTTGGATTTGCCTTCTCAGACTTTACAAGCGTTAAAGGTTTCATTATTGTCGAAGAAACGAAGCTCAGATCCAGTTTACAAACAGTAAAAGCTTCTCTGGTGTTTTGAAAGGGATTTTAGCCTGCTAAGACATGTTTTGCTTGGTAACAGACGTAGCAACCTCACAGGATTTCAGCCCAGCAAGGCTGGGAGTCGCTCCTGCCTCTGGGGCTGGAGCTGGATTTGGGAAATCTCTGCGTGGAAGCGAAGTGCTGCTCACGATTTTCAATTTTGAAGTGGTTTTCCCTTCCCAGCTTTGCCTTCTGGTGTTTGTTTTCTGCAAACACTCCTGGCTGAAATTCATCCTGCTACAAAGACCCAGCCCTAAACCAGCCCCAAGTCCCTCTTGATTTTCCTGATTCCCAGTGACTGATGCTGGCCCAGGGCGTGGAGGGGAACCCCATCCCAAGGGAAGAAGCTGATGGACAGAAATGTTGCTGGAACAGCAGCAGGGAGGCTCCATTGAAAGGGATTTCCAAGTTTAGCAGCACTGGAGGAAACCTTGAACTCCTGACTGGAAAATCCAGGTGTTGTTGCCACGAGGGCTTAGGAAAAAGCTTCCCCCAGTGCTCTGTCTGTGCTGACCACTCCAGACAAGGAGCTGGGGCTTGGACAGAGCCGTGGATTGTGTGGCAGAGAAACCATCTGAGCAAAATATTTTCATTTCCAGGCTGCCCATGGACATTTGTGAGCTTCCTAGGAAGGGTTTGTGACCTGTCTCCAAATGGTGACAGAGGGAGAAGTTCTGGAGGTGCTGCTTTGGGAAGTCACTTGCACAACCCCTGGTTGCACTCAGCTGTGTTTAGGGCTGAGGCTGGAGCAGTGTGAGCCCTGAACTGCTCTGGTTTGTGCATTGCAGTTCCTGGGGCAGCTCCTGGGAGCAGCTCTGTCCATCTGTGCTGGAGGGGATCCAGCAGGTCTGCAGGACAGGGACAGAGAGATGAGATAAGGCAGCAGCTGCCAGGGAGGTGCTCTGCAGAAAGGCTGCAGGAACATCCATTTGGGACTCGGTCCCGTGGCTGCTCTGCATGTGGATTTTACTTTTTTTTTTTTTCCCATGGCTTCGCTGCACATTTCTGCTGTGGGACTGAGATGATTCCTGCAGGATTCAGGTTGTTCTGTGCCAGTGGCTCCGGTGTGTTTGGGGTGGGGGGATCTCCATGAGACAGTTCCTTACTTTAAAGATCTGGAGTGATAAACCACGGAGGGCTCTTCATTTCCATGTATCATTTCCATGTGTTCTGAAAGCTGAGGCACAGAGAAACTTGGATATCAAATCTAAAGTTGGGCTGATACTTGCACCTGAATCTGCAGAGTTTCAGTCTATTCATGACAAGACTCAGTAGAACAGCTTTTCCATGGCATGGTACAACATTTTCAGAGGGAGGGACAGCTCTTATCAGAGGCAAAGGAGACATTCCTGTGATAAGACCACGCTGTAAAATGATAATGGCAGCAGCAGTGCTTGGTGTCACCTCCCCAGTGATTCAGGATGCTGGACACAGAGCTGCCATTAATCAAATGGACACAGAGCTGCCATTAATCAAATCTGATGGGAGCTGGGGAACAATCAGATATTCAGGGCTGATATCCACAGAGAAAATGATTCTGCCACAAACATCTGAGGAAAGAGTTTAAGGACAGAGCACCCCTGCACAAACATTGCTCAGCCAAGGTCAGGGAGTCCCTGCTGGCCCAGAGAATGAGCTCGTGTGTGTTCAGGGAGGAGAACAAAAAGCAAACTCCTTTGCAGTGCCTGCACCCCCCACACCTCACTGGGATCTCGAATTGGAGTGCTGGAGCAGCAGCAGCCTGTGCAATGAGTGAGGTCCCGGGTCAGCCAGCAGCCAGCATTCCCTGGATTGCTGAGATGTGGCTTTCAAGGCTGTCTGGCTTTGGCAAACGCTGACAGAGATGTCAGAGAGTTTCCTGGTCCCTGAGTGCTTGGTTTGTTTTGGTATTAAAATTACATGGTGACAAGGAAACATTTCCTTGGGCTTCCGTCCCTCTGATGATTTCCTTGTCTGGGAGCCAAGGCCCTGAACTTGATCCTACCCTCTGCTCTAGGAAGGAGAGCAGCCCAGAAAGTGCAGCCCAGACCTCACATGTCACTGAGGGAGCCTGAAAAATCAATCTGTGCCTCCGTGTCAAAGCCCCAGGCAGTTAAAAACTTGATCCTTAGGATGCAATTCCCTTCCTATGTCAAAGCTTCCTATCAGCTTCGAGGGATACAGATACCAGTGTTATCTTTTCTGTCTCCTTTTTCTTTCTCTTCACCAATCCCCAGACCTGATACCACTGTCAGGAGCCAGTTTGAATGTACTGATGAGATTCTCAAGACAAAAAGTGGCAGGAAGAAGTCGGGATTTCCGATATCCAGCATGTTTGAATGGAGCCTTGTTGGCATTAAATGCTGATTCTCCTTCCCCCTTGGGCAGTGGTAGCATGCTGGGCTATTTCTTGCAGAATTCTGCCTCTTGTAAAGCCCTCTGGGAGTTCATTCCTGGATTATTGCTGCCACTTCCCTGTGGAACAGCCTGTGCTCAGAGGATGCTGCAAGCCCCTGAGACTGGCAGGAGTCAGGGGGGAATTCCATTCTTTGAAAGAGCATGAGAAAAAAAAAAAAAAAAAAAATTAAAAAACCCCTAAAAACATGATGCTTTTAAATAACAAGTGCTAACCCTGCTGGCTCCTGAGGACACTTTTGTGGTGTTTTTAAGTCACTTTTGAAAGTGAATTTGCACTCCCAGTTTTTGCTCAGAGTTGAAAACACTGCCCTGGGTTTTAACTAAGAGCTCATCGTGGATTCACAGCATGTGCTCTGCAATTGCAGAAAGAATAGAGACATCCGTGTGTGTGTCTGTGCTGCACCAGTCTAATTATCCTCAACAAGCAGAGTCATCAAAGGAGCTGTGCCTCAGCAGCTGGCAGCGATTTGGATTCCAGCACCAAGGCTCTCTGCAGCCTTTGTGCTCCACAATGGGCTGCACTGCCACGCTGGGGCTCGCTCAGCCTCGTGCCTCAGGTTTGGGATTTTCTATTTTCCAGGTTCTGTGCTGCTTTAGTGTGTGGGTCTGGGCTCCATATCAGGGCATGGTGAGCTCTGTGCACAGAGCAGGGAGACAAAACAATTCCTGCTCCAGCTGGGGACCAAGGACAAATGATCCAAACCTCAGGCCCAAGAGCACAAACAGCGTGGGCTGAGGAGAGAAAAACAAGAAGGATGGGACTGGATGGGCTAAAGCTGGAACTGGACAATGAACTCCAAGATGCAAATGGAGCAGAACTGATCAAAGTGCCAGAGCCGTGCCCGGTGTCCATTTTGTGCCCATTTTGGTTCCTCTTGGGTGCAGCCCTGGCTGGGCTCTTGTGCTGCCCAAGGTGGATCCAGTGAGGAAATGCTTTGAATAAATCCCTGCTTTATTCTGTGACTCTGCCCAGCCTCTGCTCTAGGCCAGCCTCTCAAGGCATCAGTGCTGCCCCTCTAAAACACACACAAAGAGAAGAGTCCTGGGCGTTTTCTGTCCCCACCACGTTCTGTGCTGCCTGGTTGTGCACAGAGGCTGAGGCTGGATGGCAGAAAAGTGGAGAGGGAAAATAAAACCTGTGAGAAGTGGAGGGAATTGCTGAAATTGCCGTAACAAAGCAGCTGAGAGCCTGCACAAATAGTGCTTGAGACACCTTGGACCTCTGGTCCATGTTCATTAGGTGCTGTCCCTTCAAACCCACTCTTAACGTTGCTCCTGAAGTTTAGCAAGTCCCAGCAGCCAAAGGTGGGGCTTGAGGTGCTCCTGAACACCCACAAGTCATGGTACAGAGCTGAGAGACACCAACCTCACACACCTGGGGAGCAGGAGTGCTCCTCCATTCCCTGGGAAGCCTCAGAATTCCCGTTTCTCCCAAAGATTCCCCAAAGGACACAGCAGCATGTGCAGGTATGGCAATATTCTGTCAGGTATGGTCAGGGTCGGAATAGAATTTAAACAGGAAGCCAGTAATTATAAATTGAGCCTGGAATGAGGGAGAGGAGAGGTGTTTGATGTCTCTGCTTTCCCCAGACACCAAATCTGTGCCCTTGAGGCAGAGTTCTGGCATTGCCAGCACCTTGCAGCCAGTCCCTGTCAGCAGAACACCCAGGGAATGCTGCTGGGAGGATGTGGTGAGCAAACGTGGGAGATCTGCCCTCCGTGCTAAACCCAAAGATGGGGAGCTCTGACAGACACCCCCAGCCTGGCACGGGGAGAGGTTTTAACTGTGTTTCACTCCCACCCCTGCCATTCACTCACCCCCTGCCATTACCAAACTCAAGGCAAGTGCCACTTCTACATTTCATGAAGTATTAGTGATGCTCTGCTCTCTGATTGTCCAGAATTAATCACCTGGGGCTGCTGGCTGTGACATCATTAGCCAGTGTGGAGCTGGGGGTGTTGTTCCAGGGAGATTTCTCATCTCCTGATGTGTAAAAATGACTTTTCTGTGCCCTGTGCTCAGTGAAACCCAGCGACCTGTTCCACAGCTCATCCCTTACTGGGTGAGCTCAGCTCAGCGCACGCTGGAGTGGCTGAGACCGAGATGTCCCAAACATTTCCACCCACTGGGGAGACCTGAAACTGAGGAGGTGGTGCTCTTTTCCTCTGAGCTCTTCCCCATTTTACCCAGAGCCATTTCCAGTGTCGTGACGCAAATTTCAAGCCCCGACTTGGTGCTGAGATCAAAACTCCCCCATTTTGATTTTTATGGACCACAGCCCTGCTGTGAAATGAGGAAAGGTGAACATCCTCCCTACTCCAGGAGCTGAGACTAAATAGGAGCCAGAAAGAGCCTCGAGAGGGGAGGATGGGGAGAAGGAAGGAAGAAGCCAGGCACTGATCCCAGCACTGCCTCCAAAATCCCTTTTTTCCCAGTGAGTGAGATTGCTGGGTGAATCCACAGCTGCATGAGGAACAGCTACTCCCAGATAAGCACCACTCCCATTTTACAGACAGAAAAATACAGCTTGAGACAATACATGGAGACTCCTGATGCCAGAGAGGGCACCTTAATTAACATTTGCCATCCTCTGGAGACAAAGGGCTCTCCAGAGCTGCGGGCTCTAAGTGGTGTCAATGATGTCCTGCTCCCTCATTCTACAATTAGATTGGATTTTTGCCTCACAATCAATATTTCCTTCTGAGAGGAGCTGCCAAGCCCCACTAAGTGTCAGATCACAATCTGTGAGCCAGGGATAAGCCAGTTCTCCCAGGCTCCATTCAAAGAAATTTCCAGCTAACCCAGATTTGGAGCTGGTTCATACTCACATATTCACAGGCAACAGGAGCAGGCCTGGGAGTAAATTGAGTTTACAGCTGCACCTCACAAATCACATTTGTGTTCCTTTTACAGTGTCTTCATGGCTGTGTCATAAATGCATTCATGTTCTGAGGGGCAAAGCCTTCCAGGAGTGTAAATCAGCCCCACACCATTTCCTTTGGTGGAGCAATAATAGCACACAGCAACTGAGCGTCTTCCCCAGAAATAACCCAACTTTCATTGCTAGCAAAGTTTCCTTTCGAGAAATGAGTGTTTTATATGTTTTATACCACTNCTGGGATGGGAAATGTAAACCTCAGGTGTTTCACAGCACATTATGTGTTGGGGCAGTGGAGTATTGTATAAATAATGACTCCTGGAGCTGAGGCACACAGTCCTGCTCTTCCAGGCACATAACCCTGCTGTTCCAGGCAGCTGGATCCATGGGAACCCTGATTATTTGTGTCTCAGACACATCAGCCAAGTGCAGCAGAGCATGAGTCAGGAAGGGCCCCCAGAGCCCCGCAGGTGTGGTGGCACAGGACAGCTGATGCTGCTTCCAGAACCCAGCAAACACAGGGGAATCCACGCCCTGTGTGCTCAGCCATCTCTGCAATCTCTGCCATGAGGTCTGTGTGGGGTGAGCTGCACCCACCAGAACCCCTCACACCAACCCAAACCCAGCTGTGTGGGGGGATTTTAAAGTGCTGCTTATATTTGGTGAAAAGAGTGTGATTTGCAGGGGGGAAATGATCTGCTCCCCCCTGGTATTTCCTGTTTTCCCCCTGAGGTAAAATGTTCTACTGGCATGGGAGGGTCAGCCTTTATGAGCATCCTTCATTTGATCACCCAGCTTCCCAAAGATGCTGTCAGAGAGAGGGTTTAACTCCTTACAGACATCCTGACTTTGGGGATTGTCTTGGTTTGAAAAGCCAGGTGTCTGCTGAGGAAGGCAGGAGGGAATGTGAACCCCCTCCCTCCAAATTGTTATAAATTTGAAATTAAAAGGCTCTCAGGCAAAGATATTGGAGTAGGAATAACAGTTCTTTACTAGGAAAATTAAAAATACAAATGTAATAGTACAAAAAACCACTGCCAGAGTGAGAGCAGGAGCTGCCCCCTGTGCTCAGGGTGTTGGTGGCAGTGCCATCCCATGGTGTCACTCCTCCTGCAGTGACAGATGTGGCTCTGCTGCAGCTCTGATCCTGCACAAGGGGGGAGTTTTCCTCTGGAGCTCCAGGGCTGCTGGAGCTGGGCCTGCTCTTCCTCTGGGAATGCAGCAGGAAAAGGCTGCTCTGGTGTTCCAAAACTCAGATTCTATCCAGGCAGGAATGCTTAGCTCCTCCCCCTGGGCGGGGCATCTCCCAGTGGGATGATGGAATTTTATCAGCCATACAGTGACACTCAGTGGCCCATGAACATTGGATAATTAATAATTAATGGCTCATTAACAGCAGATATCTCCTGGAGGGAGGATTGGTGTGGAAGAGATAAAGAAAACTGCCCAAAGAACAGCAGATACCTGCCCCAGCCCTGACAGATGGGAATAAAACACACACCTTACAATCTAAGACAGGGATCAATGCATCTTTCCCATCTTCCTGCCCCAAAGCTGCTCATCCTCACTGAGATAAAACACTTCCACCCCTGGGAATGTCAGGATGATGTGCTGGAAGTGCAGAGCGTGCCTGGCATTCAGCTGGACTCACACATTCCCACTAAAACTTGCCAGCTTCTGTTGGCACAGCGTGAACTCCTGCGGAGGGATCTGTGCATCACCCCCTGCTCCCTCCTCACCCTGCCCCTGTCCTGCCAGGTTCCTGCTGTGACTCAGCCTGACCAAGGACACGGGGCCTGCTGAGATCCTCCTCATCTTCTCCTGGGCAGCTCCAGGGAGCAGCTGCTGATTCCTGTGCTCCTTCTGCCTCTTCTGAGCGGCCCATCTGCCACAAAGAAAACTTCAAAAGGGCAGGGCCAAGGCTGCCCAGAGAAAATGGGACAACGGCAGGGGGAAATGAAGGATTTTTCACAGAAATGTGTCATCCCCAAAGGGCCTGAGGCCAGCTTGGCAGGGCTGTGTTTGGAAGTAAATTCTGGGATCGCAAAGCATGGGAACAGGATTGCCATGTCTTAATATTTCCTCCCTCTGCTCAGCCCCCACCAATCTCCATGACAAATGCAGATAAAATTCTCCTGTAGCTGCTGCCACTGCTGCTTTTCCAGAGCTTGCTGAGGTGTCATGGGATTTCCCTGGATGGCAGCTCAGGAATTTTACAGATTTGCTGTCAGCAGCTTGTTTTGGGGGAGAAAGATGGCAGAGATGTCACCTCAGCCCCTCCTCACAGCCATGGGGGCTGTGCAGGTGTGGGGAGGGGTGAGAGCAGTGAGTGCCAGGGCACCCAACCAAACCCAGCACCCAAAATCCTCCTGTAATTCTGGTGGGGAGGACACTCAGGGGGCTGTTTTATCCTCTCTGACAGCAAAAAGCTACTTGAAAACCTTCTCAGATCTCGCAGGAAGCTGAAATGAACAACACAACTGAGCCACCAGCCCAGAAAAAGCATTTTCCTTGTCTCCTGGAGCCACAGCCAGCTCCAAGTGCAGGGTGCTGCCTTCTTTTGGCTCCAGGAGAGCAGTAACTCCCTGTCCCACAGGTGTTCTGGAGGATAAATCCGTGTGACAGGGATGGGGCACAGGAGATGTGTCTGGACCGCAAAAAGGGCAGGATTCCCCCTTGGATCACCAAAAGCCAAAGAAAAATCCCCTAAAAATCGAACTTAGCAGCACAGGGGAGGAAGTTGTGCTGGGGTTTGGGTTTATTCCCTGAAAGGAACTGGTTCTGAAAGCTGGGCCTTGCTGTGTCTGGAAGCCAAGGCCTCTCTGGAAGCCCAGCAGGGACGAGCTGAAGCCAGCAGCCACCCTGGGAAGCCTTGGCCAAGGGATGCTCAGTGTCTCTGCAAATTAAGCACCTCCCTGAGCATGGAGGCATTGCAAAGTTTTTGCCTGAGGACACAAAGAGAGGCTCTGGCAGTGCTGGGTTTGGAGCTGGCTGGTTTGGATTTGCCATCAGGCCATAAATAACCCCAAAATCTGCTCTTAGGTGGAAATCACTGCTGTTCCAGGCATCCACCTCAACCTTCCACCCACTGGATATTATCTGAGCTTTGCTGCAGCACATCCCCAAACCTTCCAGGACCTTTGATGTGACTTTCATTTCAGTAACAGACATGAAATTTTGTGGTTTCTTAGGCTGGGTGTGAGTGACGGTGGGGAAGGAATCCTTTTTCCATGCTGCTTTATCTTCCCCTTGCTTGCAGCACGTTCGTTCTGCGTGTCAGGAACACGCAGGCAGTTTATTTGTGGAATATCTCTCTTATCACCGAAGTATCTGCAGCAGTTGAACACTTTAAATGAGCTTACAAAAACGGGATTGAGTGTTGTGATTAGATAATTGTCCCTTTGCTTCAAGGTGTGAGTCAAAGCAGAGACAAGTTTTTGGTTGCAATGATAATTCCTGAAAACTGTGGCTTTCCTGGTGGTAAAACAAGCAGAGAATATCAGCAGCATCCCAGCCAGGTTTGGGAGCTGCTGAGGGATGCTTAAGGGATAAACATTCCCAGGATTTTTGAAGTTTAGGGCGAAGTTGGGCAGAGGGGATGCTCCCAACAGGTGGGTCTCACCTCGGGGGAGGAACCCAGGATGGATTTTGGTGCCAACCTGGCAAAGGATTAAGTTCAAACACACAAGCAGCTCCGTTGGTTTTCACTGGGGTTCCTCAGCAAGGCCTTGGAATAATTTTGGTTTTCAAGCCGGTGCAGGGTGGAGCTGTGGGAATTGATAATCGCTTTCAAAAGTGTAAAAAGGTTTATTAAAACCTTATCAAAAATTCCAACAGAAGACTGAATAGAGAACACAAACACGGCGCCGGGAGCAAAGGATTTTTCTCCCACCCTGTGCTCCCCCACACAATGGATGTTCCACCTTTTAACCCTTTGGCCCCTCCCAAGTTCTGTCCATCGACTCCTTCCTCTGTCCAGAGGTGGGGATCCCTTCCTGACATCTGGATTGGAGCTCAGCTGTTGCCATGGTAACGAGCAACCCTCCCAGATGTCCCGAACTGCCCCGGCCATCCCGTGGGAACAATGCAAAAGGGGGAACATAACAATAAATAACTATAAATAACTATA
>VWZP01007819.1:55725-82541 GCA_013396995.1 Dicaeum eximium | reverse complement strand
GATCCACTGGGCCGCCTCAAGTTAATTGGACTGCTGTCCTGACTGAAGAATGTCCTAAGATGTGGTGCACCCTGTCCATCCCTGGTGCGACACCGTCAGAGATCCATCTCTGCGGGGTCATCGACAGCGGTACAGACGTCATGATTCTCTCCCTTGCCACTTGGCCCCTGCAGTGGCCTTTGGATCTGGTGGGGACTCCTGTCATGGGACTGGGAGGGAAGAAGTGCCACTGTGTGAGCCAGAAGACTGTGGTGATAATGAACCAAGGGGGACAGACGGCCATGGTTAGGCCTCATGTCACTGACACTGGTTTCAACCTCTGGGGGAGAGATGTTCTAGCTGTGTGGGGGGTGCGCATCGGGACAGATTTTTAGTGGGGGCCACTGTCCTGAAGGGTGCACTATTATGGCCGGGGGTTTCTGGGTCTGTCTGACCCAGGACTGCCATAAATGTCCCGGGTAGATGCCTCAGGCAGTCTGCCAGCTCCAGGCTGTCTTAGCATGCAGTTCAGCTCTTATAGTGATACCAGCTCTTTGGTGATTTCCAGCTCTTAGCTTGCGAAGTGCCTCAGCAGATGCAGGGAGGAGAGAGGAGAAGAGATATATGATGTTCCACTGATCTGCCTTTATTGCGAAGGGGTCTCTGCGAAGGGGTCAGTGACAGCTCTTCTGCTGTACTTGGCAGAGGCAGGGGTTTATATAGGGTATAAGGGTTTTGGGAAACAGTCCAATGGTAAGGGTCGAGGCAAATGTGACCTATGGTCTTACAGAGAGATAACAGGAGTCCAAAAGCAGGAGAGGGGTTTCTATGGTCTAGTCACCATGACTAGGCATTTCTTTATCTTAGGCAACTTACTGCCAGGGAGGCCTCACAGGCCCTTTGGCTGCTACAGTGCGGAGTGTCCCACGCCTCCTATAGGATGGCTGGTGGACAAACCCATCTGGGAGAATCAGTGGCAGTGGCAGAAACCTCAAGACAGTTTGGTAGCCCTTCATGAATTGGTTCAGGAGCAGTTGGACCAGGGTCATCTGGAAGCTTCTACCAGTCCCTGGAACACTCCTGTCTTTTGGATCAAAAAGAAGTCTGGGAAATGGAGATTGTTACAGGATCTCTGGAAAGTGAATGCTGTGAGGGAGAGCATAGGGACGTTGCAGGCTGGTATGCCATCACCCACCATGCTTCCTGCGGATTGGCCGATCCTCATAGCGGATTTGAAGGATTGTTTCTTTTCAATTCCTTTGCATCCCAGTGACAGGCTGAAATTTACTTTCACGGTGCCAGCAGTTAACAATGCTGGCCCTGCATAGAGATATCAAATGGAGGACCCTTCCCCAAGGCATGCGAAATTCTCTGCCCATACGCCAAATGTATGTGGCCAAAGCCTTGTCTGGAGTTTGCAAGCAGTTTCCTGATGCTCATTTTTATCACTATATGAATGACATATTGGTGGCTGCGCTCACCCTGGATGAGCTGCTGAGGATACAGCCTCAGTTGCTCAATGCCTTGCACTCTCATGGGCTGCAGGTGGCTCCAGAAAAGGTTCAGCAGCAACCTCCTTGGAAATATTTGGGAGTCAAAATTTTGGAACGAACGGTTCAACACCAAGAGGTGCAATTTGTGTGTTCGGTGAAGACACTGAATGATGCCCAGAAATTGGTGGGTGTTGTCACCTGGTTACGTCCGTATTTGGGACTAACCACAGTACAATTGTCTCCTTTGATTTGTTGAAGGGAGACTCTGATTTGAAGTTGCCTCACACATTGACCCCTGAGGCACGTCAGGTGCCGGAGGAGGTTCAGTGACCTGTTTCAGCTTGACAAGTTTATCACATTGATCCCTCCAATGATGTCACTGTGTTCATCACCACTCCAGATTTACATCCCACAGGCGTTATTGGCCAATGGAGTGACAAATGGTCCGATTCCTTGTACATCCTGGAATGGGTTTTTTGCCACAGAAGACAGCAACTGCATTGTTTGAGCTGATTGCTCGTTTGATAATGAAATGCCGGCAACGGTGTTTGTAATTGATGGGTGCAGACCCTGCAAAGATTGTACTCCTGGTACAGCAGGAGGACTTTGATGGAGCTTTGCAAAGAGTGTTTCTCTGCAAAGTGTTCTGGAAGATTTTACAGGGAAGATCACTTATCATCTGCCCAGCCACAAGCTACTGCAAGTGGCAAAACTCACAGAGATTTCTTGGAGGCTCAGAAATAGCCAGGAGCCAGTGCAAGGTCCCATGGTCTTTACTGATGGTTCAGGGAGAACAGGGAAGGCCATTGTTACTTGGAGGGATGGATCTGAGTGGCAGGTTCTGGAAGGTCATGAGGATGGGTCAGCCCAATTGGTTGAACTGAGGGCTGCTGTCATGGCATTTCAAAAGTTTTCCCAGGAACCTTTCAATTTGGTCACGAATTCCGCCTATGTGGCCAACATTGCACAGCGGTTGGGTTATTCAGTTTTGAAGGAAATCAGCAATGCTGACTTATTTCATTCGCTGAAGACCCGACCCTGTGGTGTACTATTCAGGACAGGGTTCATCTGTTCTACGTTCTGCATGTGAGGAGTCACACCAATTAGCCAGGATTCATTGCGGAAAGTAATGTGAGGGCTGACAAGTTGCCTAACCCAGTGTGGGTAGCACCTCAGCCTGATACACTCGTGCAGGCCAAGGCATCGCGTGGGTTTTTCCATCAGAACACACATACCTTGCAGAAGCAGTTTCAGTTGACACCAGTTGAGGCCCGTGACCTTTTCGAATTGTGCGATGACTGTCACGCACTTGCTGTGCCTANATTCAGGACAGGGTTCATCTGTTCTACGTTCTGCATGTGAGGAGTCACACCAATTAGCCAGGATTCATTGCGGAAAGTAATGTGAGGGCTGACAAGTTGCCTAACCCAGTGTGGGTAGCACCTCAGCCTGATACACTCGTGCAGGCCAAGGCATCGCGTGGGTTTTTCCATCAGAACACACATACCTTGCAGAAGCAGTTTCAGTTGACACCAGTTGAGGCCCGTGACCTTTTCGAATTGTGCGATGACTGTCACGCACTTGCTGTGCCTATGCCGGCAGGGGTAAACCCCAGAGGCCTTAGGGCCTTGGAGATTTGGCAGACTGATGTCATCCAAGTTGCCGAATTTGGCTGGCTCAAGTATGTGCATGTCACAGTCAACACCTGTTCCTCTGTGATGTGGGCTTCCGCTCGCACTGGGGAAAAGGGTTGTGATGTCATCGCCCACTGGAGGCAGGCCTTTGCCGTTCTGGGCATACCTTCTGCTGTGAAAACCGACAATGGTCCTGCTTACGCCTTGAAGGAGGTGAGGCAGTTCCTGCAGTTGTGGGGTAAGTCACACAAGTTCGGTATCCCTCATTCTCCAACTGGTCAAGCTATTGTAGAACCTGCGCATGGTACTCAGAAGTGGGTTCTTCAAAAACAAAAACAGGGAATGCAGGGTGAAACCCCACACAGTTGGTTGGCAAAAGCTTTGTATGCCATCAATCACGGTGCTGCAGAATTCTAATAATCCTGTCATTTTGAACCATCACCTCTCGTTACAGGCTTCAAACGAGACACAGCAGCCTTGAGCAAAGGTTCAGGTGCAGAATTTAGTCACCAAACAGTGGGAAGGTCCCTATGACCTTATCGCTTTGGGGTGCAGGTATGCTTGTATCTCCACAGATACTGGGGTGCGCTGGGTACCTGCGAAGTGTGTTCGTCCTGACCTGTGACCACACCGGCAAAATCCAGCCGACAGGCAAGGTGGAAACTGTGACCAAAATGAAAGTGACCAAAATGAAAGTCATCAAGGGGATGAACCATTGGATGATGACTCAGATGCAAACGATGCGTGTGATGGTCCTTCCACAAGCAGAGACTGAACATTGTTCATTTTTCTTTTTTCTTTTTTCTTTTTTAAAATGGAAAAAGGGTTAGATGTCACCCTGATTTTTCAGCCTTCTGATGTTTTCATTTCTGTAGTGGAGTTTCTCATGCTGTAAACACAGCACATGTTTCTGTAAACACAGCACGTGTTTTTCTAACTGTCTCTTTGTTTTTCATTCCTTTCTTCTGGGAGGAAAAAGGTTTGATGGACCTTTTCATAGACCCGTGTGGTTGGAGAGGTGGTAACCTCATTCCCCAATCCGGGGTCATTCCCAAAACTCTATATAATACGAAAATCAAAGCTAGCTTCTTCTTCGCCTTTTCCCAGGCTAGAGTTTGTTGTGTCTCTATGATCTGTGTTGCACTCTGTTGTGACAGATGTGCACATCTTATCCAGCTGTTTCTTGTCTTGCCTTCAGAACATGTTGAAGGGAATGTGCAGGTAGAGGAAGCACAGCTCACTGAAATGAGCTTCAAACCAGGCTTCCCTCACAGCTTAGCTGTGATATATAACTGACATTGCCTGGTCCATTACCTCTTGCCATTAAGTTGTCTTCCTTTGAAGAAACTTGTTTATATTGCAGAAGGAAGGTCTGAACAAAGTTAGCATGAGTTAGAAATAGAGTTGCTATCGGCGATGGAGAGGAGACAGGGAGATTGAATGGTCCTCAGAATCTGAATCCCCATCAGAATCCACTTTTATTGGGAACTTACAAGGACTTATATACTGTTTCAGGAGACCAGCAATGTTTACTACAAAGATTAGGTAACAATCAAATACACAAACTTATGCATATCATAACATTTCTTTGCTTACAGTGCTTAATGAAATTTTCTTTTCCTGGAAAACTGTCTGATTGGATCTTCTTGCAATCTTGACTCAATCTCAGAGTTCTGTTTGCTTTTGCCAAGGCATTTTGTTTATCAAATCTTTTATGCTAATAAGGTCCAAGGTACTATCAGTCTTGTCCATCCCCACAAGTTGCATGGCAGTGAAGCCCTAATAAAAGCACACAGCAAGCTGGAGAACTGCTGAAAGCAGGAGGCTCTTGAAAGTGTGGCGCACTATGTACTTTATTTGTGTTATTGGCATCAGAAAGTGTTTTTGGACTGTGTGAATCTTTTATCCAGCTATAGCAGAAAACAACACCTCTCTGCAGTTGCACTCAAACTCTCTCTTGGGTAAGGTATGTCCTCTCTGACAGCAGAAATAATGACCCAGTAAAAAGAACCTGACCAAAGGCTTTTTAACTCCCCATTAGTGTTTCCCTGCTGGTTTTCCCTATTTTTCTGTATCTGAAGCTGTTTCTATCTGCTGTTACGTTCATTAACTTCAGCTTCAGAATGAACAGCTGGAATCAGCGCGTTTCCCTATCAACTGCTGAAACCTGGAAGAAAGATTGCAAGACCCTGATGGATCTTCCCATAGCTGCTGGTTCATGATAGTGAGTAACCAGTTAGTGACCCAGGGTGAGAGCCTGCTTCAAACAGGCAGCTCCTGCTTGCTGTGCTGAGTCTGGGTCAGTGAGGCATATACCCATTGCAGCACTGGCAGGAATGTCTGTAGCATTTCCTTTCTGTTGTTTTGTGGTTAGAAATTCCAAATTATTTCAGAAGTGCACATGTATGTC
Source organism: Dicaeum eximium (assembly GCA_013396995.1). Classification (NCBI taxonomy): domain Eukaryota; kingdom Metazoa; phylum Chordata; class Aves; order Passeriformes; family Dicaeidae; genus Dicaeum; species Dicaeum eximium. Next base: position 77,025 of record VWZP01007819.1, on the reverse strand, counting down.
TGTGTGGGTTATCATGCTTGTTTTTATTATAGCAGTTACGGTCTTAGGTTTCTCAAAATACTATTTGCTTTAACAAGGAAATGCCTCTGCTGTTCTGCTGGGAGCTTCCTCTGTGGCACGTGTTTCCACCAGATAAGGTGAACCACCCAAGTGAAAAATGTAAAGAAAAGCCATCTAACAAAAGGGGAAGGTGCCTTTGCTGAGTTCCAGCTGGTTGTGTGGATGGTGGAACCTGAGCAAAGGGAATCTCTGACGGGGAGCTCCTGTTCCCAGGTGAGGTCAAGGTGGAGCTGTGCCTGCTGCTGCGGAGAGCCTGTGTTGCTGTTTGGTTTGTGCAACACATAGAGGGACAGAATCACAGAATTACTAAGGCTGGAGAAGCTGCCTAAGATCGAGCCAGCCCTGTTCATCGCTACCCCACGTCTCTAATCCATTCTTACAACATTCTAAGCTACTCTGTTTCTGTCAGCTGTCTCTTGCACAGATTTACTCACCAGGGTCACCTGCCCTGGGAGCTCTTTACCAATCCCCGTGTCTGAAACTGATTGTGTATTTCGAAGTCACAGAAGTTAACTCAGCCAGAGGAGCTGATCTGCTGAACTGTTCTCCTGGCTAACATCTGAAATGTGTTTAATGAAAATTCCAGAGTCTAATGGGTCTTGTCTAAAAGTACCTACTTCCAATGACTTATTCCACTAAGTCCATGCTTATGAGAGTGATCAGTTAATATCCATCACAGCATCCATTTGGCTTTTGGGGGTTATATTACATCCACTGTAGATTAATTTCAGGCTGTTGTATTTGTTCTAACCAATTTTCACAATGAAAGTCCAATCACATTTCTTTTTATTTATGTTGTAATTAATGACAGCTACATATTAGATACTTGGAAAATTCTGATCAAAGGCCTGGGGTGATAAATTGGGCAGAAGTCCCCTCAAAACAAACTGCCAGCACAATCTGGAGCATGTTCTTGAGATTTCAGTAGTTTCAAGAAGGTGATCTGTATGATTATTATTAAATATTTCTGTTTCCATTGTGGGGGTCAAAACCAGCTTCCAGAAAAAAATGGGAAATAATGAATTAACTCATCAAAGTACGTCTTTGTTCTGTATTGAAGTTAAGTTGTTAGTTTATTCACATCAAGTCACCTACCTCCAGCTGTTTTAAAACACATTCAGAAGAAGGGGAATATTCATTCTAGCAAAAATAGTACACTCCAAAATGATAAAATTAAGAGTGGGTACTAATTATTCTCATCTCTGGAACAGAAGAAACTGCAGAAGGTGTCAGAGCAAAGAAGGCAAGGAAGTAAATGTGAATGACTCATATCACAGCTTTCAAGGAGAAATTTAGTTTAAAAGATAAAACTTAAAGACTTTAGATGAGCTAACCTACCAAGTGACAAAATGGATAAAATGTATGGTTGATAAAAAACAAGCCACAATAGAAAAGAAACTTGAAGCATCTCTAGACATTGCAGGGATGAAATTAAAGGAAGCTGATCAGTGTGGCTGTGGCCATATAATAAAATGTGAGAAGATGGATAATAATCTAGATAAATGCCACAGAAATTGTAACCACATCCTATTTGAGATCCACACCACAGCCTCACCTGCAGCACAATTTTCAATTGTTTGCAAAAGAAACATTTTATTGTTTAAATATAATGTTTAAATAATCTATGTAATATTATTTTTATAAATAATATATATATTAAATAATTTATTTAATAAATTATTTTATATATTTTATTTAATAAAAGAAATTTATTGTTTAAATAAAAACTACTGAGAAAAGCAGGTAAGAGATAAGCCAGACAAATGACAGGCAGAGAGTGTTTGGGTAAGAGGGGATGAGCTTAGAGACCTGAAGAGAAATCTTGCACTTCTGTGTACTTTTGTTGCAGGAGCAAGTGCTTTAAATCAAGAGACATCAAATCTGGTGTATTGAAAAGGTAATACACAGTTTTACTGAGGAGCCACTTGTCTTCAGATGCTGCCTTTTTGCTGGACAAACATTAAGCACTAGAAAAGATGTAAAAAAACACCCCTAAAAATTGCTTGAGCTGCCATAAATGATTGCCATCCTCAGAAATTTACTTAAATGCAGAGCAGGCCCCAGGGAGCTGCAAATGTACCAAAGGTTTTCTAGGCACCATATGGAAAAACTTAAAACAGGCCTATTTTTGAGTCAGCAGAATGGCAAAGAGGAGGGCTAAGCTTTGGAAAGCAGCATGTTCATGGTTATGAAACCCAAAGTGGTAGACAGGCTCAAGCCCTCAGCACTTCAGCAACACTTGCTCTATATCTATTTATAAGTCATTTTGCTAGGGGGACATTAATCAAGTGAGAAAATACTCTTGCTCCAGCCTGCGAGTGAAGAAAGTGTCATGACAAAAGAAAAGCAAATAGAGGTATTTTAAGATATTGGAAGAGACAGTAAATGCAGCCATGTGCTCACAGAAGGTTTAGCCTTGGCTGCTGTCTCTCGTCCTGGGCTGTGAGAGGCATTGCAGCCCAGCCTTGCCCTGGGCAGGCTTTGCAGAGCTTGTGTTGTCCTTTGATAAAACAAAGGCTGATAGTGCACAGCTACCTACAGAAATGCTGGCAAAGCGTTTCAAAGAATGTTCATAAAAGCAGGCTGAGTGCCTTTAGGACATCTGCCTTGCATGAGGAGATTTCTGTTGCTGTGATCTCTTACCCCGTGTCAGAGAGACATGTGTGATGATTTTTAATAAATTCATTAGAAAGTGTCCAAAGGAGGGCTATGAAGTTGGGGAAAGGTCTCGGGGGGGCCCTACAAAGAGTGACTGAAGGCATTTGGTTTGCTCAGCTGGAGAAGGGAAGATTGAGGTCAGACCTCACCAGGGGCTGCAGCTCCTTCCAAGGGGCAACTCCAATCTCTGCTTCCTGGGACAGGAACAGCACCCAGGGAACAGGTGGAGCTGGGCCAGGAGAGGGTTAGGGTGGGTATCAGGGAAAGGGTCTTCCCCCAGAAGGTGCTGGAGCACTGAGCAGATTCCGCAGGGAATGGTCATGTCCCCAAGGCTGCCAGAGCTCCAGGAGCATTTGGACAACACTCTCAAGGATGCCCGAGGTGGGATTGTTGGGGTGTCCTGTGCAGGGCCAGGGGCTGGACTCTGCCCCTGGCCCTTCAGAGACTCTGGCCCTTCCACATCAGGAGACTCTATGATTCTGTGGTTTTACTGGTGTTGTCACTGTCCTTCTCCATGGCATTCCCAGAACCTCTGCTCCGTTCGTTGCTCTTCCAGCTCTGGAAGCCCTCACGGCTGCTGTGTTTGGGAAGGGTGGGATTATGTGTATATTTATCTGTTACATTGGGAAAATGCATCCCAAGCAGTGGTGGTTTCCTTGCTGTAATACAGTCCCAATGTCTACTGCACTAATTCTATTATATCCTTGATATAAACAATCTTAGGGATAAGCAGATGTATTTGAATAGGACACACTTGAAACGGATCTTTTATGGTTCCAATTTCTATCATTTAGTAATTAGATCAAAAGTACCTGAACTCAATAGCAGAATTTGGTACTGAATAGTTAATTCTGCTATATAATCTGCAAAATCACTGGAAAGAGCTGAATTTAGGGTTCCAGTGCAGATGATAAAAGTTTATTTTTGCTCCCCTGTGCCTCAGATCAGGGATGTTCGATCTACTGAACACAGATGGAGTTTCAATTACTTATTGAAGTTGGAGACTATTGGCAAAACTAGAATAACACTTCAGAAAATATAAATGCTTAAAGAGTGAGCTTGAAAATTCCCTACTGAGGTATTACCTTAATGCCTTATGGAGTGCAATTCTGCCCCACAAAATGAAATAGAAAAAGATCCAGCTGTAACAGGATATTGCACAAAGGGGAGAACTGAGAATTTTGACTTATAATAATAATAAAAATATTTTATTAACTGGTTTTATTTAATTTTTAGCAAATATTTTCTGCAAACCTCTGAAAAAACTTTTAAAGTCCATCTCCACAACAGATACAAATTTGTACAAAAGATTTTGTTATTTAGATTTGCCCAAACTTGTAATGAAATGCAGTACAGGATGGTCTGTGTCCTGTTGTCAAAAGCTGCCAAAAAATAGAGTGCCTCTCTGATGCATGACCTGAAAGCTCCATGTTTCAGCAGCTGAAACATGGAGCTTTCAGGTCATGCATCTTAGGCTTTCTAAGATCTTTGCAATTTTTGCACTGCACCCTTGATTACAGAAGTTTTTAAGAAGCAATGATATTATGAGGTGACACTATTTGAAAACTATTATGATCCCCTATAAAGTGCAAGTAGATTATCAAAAACCCACTCACAACTAGTACCAGCAGAAGCACTGTTTATCCTGCTTCCTACAAAAGACGAACTATAAAGCCATCTAAAGACCCCGTTAAAGAAGGTATGGAAAGACAAATGAAAATTAGGCATCCTCATTCAAATCCTAAATTGTTTCCCACAGCATTTTCCACCATCCTGAACCATGCCTGGCTTTGAGTTCCATGTCCTGTAGAAATGAGGGCTTTTTGACATTTTAGGCTGTATATTCTAAATTTTACCAAACATTGTGAACTGCTTTAAATTGGTGGTCAAGGAGTGACTTTCCCAGCAGGAAAGAGTAGGATAAGCATGTTGGAAGCCAGCTTTAGTTGGTGCTATCCCAGGTGAAGTGCTGGGCCACACTCAGCTCCTGGTCTGTCAAAGGACAGCACATTCACCCTCTGGAAACTGTCACCCTATTTGCAGTTTATTACATGTCATAGAATCCCAGAATGGTCTGGATTGGAGGGACCTTAAAGATAATTTTGTCCCTGCCATGTGTAGGGACACCTTCCACTATTCCAGGTGGCTTTAAGCCCTGTCCAGGGCTTGAACAGGGCTTGGACACTTCCAGGGATCCAGGGCAGCCACAGCTTCTCTGGGCACCCTATGCCAGGCCTCCCCATCCTCACACCCTTTCATTACCCATGTAATGAAAATTGCAGATTTAACTTTCCAGTGTGCACTGAAGCACACCAGCCCCTCATTCATTCCCAGTTCTCTGGACCTCTTGCTCAGGTATTCAACTGTGAAGACACACACTTCTTTTCCCTGTCTAATTCAAACTTCCCTGTCTGATAGCAATACGTGTTGCCCAGCTAAAAGGTGACATTCAGGTGATGCTAGTTGTTCCAGCTGAGGACAGTCTCTGCTGGGTGCTGTCAGCTGGTGCTGCCAGAAACCATTATCCCTTCCTTGCTTTGGTCTCCAGTAGCAACACAGATTTCTCCCCATCTCTGGTGTTCTGACAGAAGCCCCGAAAGGTTATATATAGTCTTCAGATGAAAATCCTAGAAGCAAACCAATTTCTTACCGTTATGAAAATAGCAGAGATATTAAAGTCTTTGAAAACTATCTTCCTTTCCAGGAGGGTGCTGGAAGAAATCACTGAGTTTGTCTGACGTGCCTGAAGCCACTGTGGTGTTCAGGAGAGGCAGACACTGTGCACATCATTTGAAATAATCAATGGCTCAGCAGCTTGATCCCATCTCCCAGGGCTCATGAACCACGGATCTCTCATCCAATATGCAGTTATACATCTCACTCTTCCACTCTCTCTCTGGGGTTGCACCTGTGATTAGTATGGATTGATCCTTTACCAGTGGGGAGCTGGATGTGTTTCCATGTTTGTGGGGATGCACAGGATTTACTGAGCTTCACAGGGCCTGTGTGGAGCACATGTCATGGGAAATGGAAGTGGAGGGTCAAAGAGAACAACTGAGGCTCCTTTTCATTCTGCTGCATTCTCATATAATGGAGCATTCTTATTCTCATAAAACGGAGCATCATTAAAACCTCTGGTGAAAGGATGATAAAGCTCACAGAATTTAGCTGACATTCAGAAAAGGAATTTGAGTGTTGAAGAAAACCCTGTCTCTTAAACAATTCTTGTTTCCAAATTCACATTCTGTGCTAATTTTCCATGCTAATATTATCTTAGAATTGGGAGTTTATTATCAGAATTCCACCCTCCAATACAGCCATTCCAATATTTTGGTGCTGTGCACTTCATATGACCTTTTTAATATTCTGCTGCCTATTCTTATTCTTTTTGCTTTTTACAATTTTCTAGCCATATGGGGAAGGAATAACTGCACTGACTTATAATGACAATGTGGTCTGCTGGAATGAGCAAAATAGTTCCTCAAACAGCTACAGCCCAGTGTGGTTATGAAGTTAGGATTTACAGCAGTCTCATCACAGTGGCAGTTCCCTCCATTCCCAATGCAGTTTCTGAGTGTTTGGCCATCATCTCAGTCATTTGCAGAGAGCAGGAACAGCACTAAAGAGCTGTTCCAAAAAAATTTACAAGACCATGTAAAACTGTAAAGAAAGTGGGTATTATGAGTAAGGTGTTACTAGGCTTTTCCTCCTCTAGTTCATCACAGGGGTTTTTTTAGAGCAATACAGTTTACCAGCAAAAAGAAACAAAGCCTTAAAAATGTGAAGCTAAGAAAGGACAAGAATCTGCAAAAAAATCAGGAAATTAGGTTTACATGCCTGGACAGTAAAACTGAGATCAGAACCTGGACTTTCAGCACAATTTTTTTATGAGGTAAGAGTAGTACCAAGCAGGAAGGAAAATTGGCAGATAACTTGTGGTCTCTCTGGCCCTCAGGGCTGAGTCCATGGTTGCTGCTGAAGCAGGACTGGTCCCCTCTGAGCAGCCATGGCAACTCCATAGCACTGAAAGCTTGGAAGTGCCAGAAGATACCGTGCTCTGCCCTGGAAGGCTGGCTTGGGAGCTGGGCGATCTGTCTTGCTTTCAAAAGTTCATATTAAAAGAACTAAATGTTAGCAGAACTTTGAACATATGTTATTGGTAGTGTTGGATACATGGCTGAAATCCAGAGGATGAATTTAAAGCAGAGAATCAGCAGTATGTATGATAACAGCTCATTATGCATTTATGGTGTTTTTGTTTGTGAAGGAATTCTTCTACACCTGCATGAATGAAACAGAGCAGACCCATCCTTCAAGTACCTTAAGAGGGCTTATAAAAAAATGTGAAGTGACTTTTCACATGGGCAGATAGTGGTTGGACAAGGAGGAACATCTCTATATTTGGAATAGATAGTGGAAAGAAATTCTTCCCTGGGAGGGTGGTGAGTCCCTGGCACAGGGTGCCCAGAGCATCTGTGGCTGCCCCTGGATCCCTGGCAGTGTCCAAGGCCAGGTTGGACACTGGGGCTTGGAGCAACCTGGGACAGTGGAAAGTGTCCCTGCTGATGGCAGGGGTGGCACTGGATGGACTTTAAGGTCCTTTCCAACCTAAGCCATTCTCGGTTCTGTGATACTTGCACACTTAAAGAAGCAAAGAGAAATATGATTTTAAGGTACAATAGGATTCCATTTTTCCTGGCTGTTGTACCACTGTGGCTTTGGTAAGATGTGAAGGACAGCACTCCTGGGCTGCAGAGTGTTTTTCCTTTGCTTGTTTAGCTTTTGGTATGGGATAGAAGCTGTAACACTCATAGTTCTGAAGAATCATGGAACTATTAAGGTTGGAAAAGATCTCCAAGGTCATCAAATCTTCAGCCAAATCCCACCATGGTCACTAAACCACATTGCAAAGTGCCATGTCTGCTCTTATTTTGAACAGACCTGGACTCCACCACGTCCCAGGACTGTTCCAATACTTTGCCACTCTTTCAGTGAATTTTTTTTCTCTAATATCCATCCCAAACCTCCCCTGGTGGAACCTGAGGGTGTTTCCTCTTTTCATATCACTTTTTATGTGGGAGAAGAGGTTGAAAGACCCCCTGGATCCAACCTCCTGTCTGGGAGCTGTGGAGAGCAAGAAAGGCCAGAGCTACTGCCTGAGAAAGGCAGGTATCTATAAATAAAGTGCATCAGAAGTAGAACCTGATAAGGAGAGGGGAGAGTGTGCAAAGTGTGCTGTGTGAGCCAAATGAAAACATATGGCTTAAACTTGGATTTTGTGTGCTGCAATTAACACTCTAAAGGTTATCTGAATATTTTCCTCCAATAGCAAGAACCTAAATTATCCCTTTTATCCCAGAATTAGCAGAAAAAAGAAAAATATGTACTCTCCAGGAGCTCGTTTGCAGCCCAGTCCCCTGGGAGAAGAAGGGAGAGGGTGAGACACTTCTGACATTCAGCAGAGGAATCCCCGTTATGCCTCCTCTTTGCCAAGTCCAAATCTGTCTCTTGTGAGAATGCTGCTGGATTGGTAACATCAGCCTCAAAGAATTTGTGCTCAGCAAGGAACTGGCTCCCAAACGGAGGTGTGTGAGGTCTGATTTCTGGGGTCAAAGGGAAATGAAGAGCCTTTCTCTCCTCCACTAGCCCCTGATGCACAAAGAGAACTTTTCCTCTAAAGCCATTTCTGCTTCACATTTGCCCTAATCCAAGAAAAAGGACTCACATCCTTATTGGCGTGTGGAAGAAATCTCTGAGGCAGGTGCACGAATTCTCAAAGGGTGGGGTCATGGCTCCCCTTGCAAGGAACTATGTGTTAGAATTTTTCTGGGCTACTTTGGCTCCTCAGCCTAGACATCCCATAATATGCAAACATTAAGGGGCTGCTAACAAGAGCAGGTTAATGTATTGAGTATATTCCCTACAGCTTCAGGACCACCTGTGTTATAGACAAACCCAAAGAAGGTTTCCTACCTGTCCTAACGTAACCCCAAAGCCTGTCCAGCCCCTGGCAGAGAGCTCTGTGTGCTGGGGATTGACTCCTGGCTTTGTGTTCCCTGTGGCACCTTGCGGGGTCCAGAGCTGGCACAGTTGGTGTGAGGCACCTTTGTTTAATGGCATGGGGCCCTGTAGAACTGCTGTGAAATGAAGGAATCAAGATCTATTCTGTGACATTGCAGATTAATTTCTCCTTGTAGGAACTGAGTAAATTGAAGCTTCCCTGGGTTCTTTTAAGCTTCCCTGAGAAGAGTTCTTTGAAGCTTTCCTAACTCAGTCTCGTAACACGCTGTTGTGGGACGCATTAAAGCAAATGCTGTATCACAAAACCACTGAAAGTGTGGTATCTCATCTGCTTCTGCCTATCCTTGTGTCCTGGTTTAGGACAAACTTTGGGAGAAAATCCTCTAGAAAGCAAATTCAAGGAGCCCCTCCCCCAACTGGTTTGGGAAAAAAAAAATCCTTGGAGAAAAGTGGAAAAAACTGTTTATTTAACAGTCAAAAGCATTCACCAGCACAAAAAATGAATAGTGTTAAGCAATAAAACCTCTTGTCACTCCAAAAGAGATGACAAACTCAGAAAGTCCCCTTGGTGGGCTGTAGCTCAGCTCATCTGGTCTGTTATCAGTCCCTCTGGCGCTGGGAATGCTGCAGCCCGGACCTGGCCTGGTAGGCCACAGATGTGAGTTCCCAGTCCTCTTCTGGGTGTTTCAGTCCAGAGCAAGTTTAAACAGGTCCAAAGAAAAAGAAAGAACCACAGTCCAAAGAACTTCTCTGCCTCAGTTAGCTAAAACTAACTAAAAAGCAAAAGAGACCCCTGTCCCACTGTTGTTTTTGTGCTGCAGACACACGGTCCCACCAAAGGCATGCAGAGGAGGCAAGAGCGCAGTTTTTTCTGAAATCAAACTCCCCTCTTTGCTCTCAGAACCAATCTTAAAGGTGCAAAAACTTATTTTCTGAGCTACACAGACGAATGGAGATAACAAGCATCATAAAGTCAACCCAGGACACCTTGTGTTTGCAAAACTTCATTTGTATATTTTTACAGTAAATAAGTGAGAAAGGGATCACAAAAGAGCTCAGATGTTGCTCCTACATGCTGCTGTGTAGAGTGTTCACTAGCAGCCTGCCTCCTTGCAGTTAGGGCTGCAACAGCCTGTCTTAGCACGGAACTGTCTGAAATCCCACTGCCCTCTATTCCTCTGAGACCAGCAAGTGCTTGGGGCAAAGCTAATGTCCCTTTGGGATCTGGATTATTTGGCCTTTGCACATTGTATAGCTCCTAATGCCACACATCCTCAAATATTCCTGTGAAAGCCAGTGAGGGCTGCACTTCCAGCCCAAACTACAGACAGCTCAGTAGAGAGGCCCTGGCACAGGGTGCCCAGAGAAGCTGTGGCTGCCCCTAGATCCCTGCAAGTGTCCAAGCCAGGCTGGACAGGGCCTGGAGCCACCTGGAATAGTGGAAGGTGTCCCTGACCTCGGCAGGGGTAGCACTGGATGAGCTCCAAGGTGCCTTCCCATGCAAACCAGTCTGGATTCCGTGATTCTGTGACATCCACCCTTCAGTTGATGAGGACCAGCTGCAGCTCAGTGTAAGGAAGGCACTGTTCCCTCTGAGGCTGTGTAATTTCTCTGTTTGAGCCCTAAACATGCCTTTCTGCTAGCATTCTCTGCTCCCAGGGGAGGAGCAGTACACACTACTGCTATTTCTAGTATTTTTTTCAGGTTGCCAGAGAGACAGTTGTCTGTTTGCCTGGCAGTTGGGCCAAATTCCTCCAAGAAATAGTCAGGGGTGTGATTTTTTTTTCTCTCAACCTTCACAATTTCCCCAGCATCCCGTCTCCCTACCCATGCCCTCCTTCCCCTGTCGTTTCTTTCAGCACTTGCAGAGCCCTGATCATGGGAGGGAAATCCTGGGATAGAGAGAGCTGGTCAGGATCTGCTCCTGGAAGGAACCTTTTGTCACAGACCTAAGTCTCCACATCCACACTCCAAAGGATTTTCCTCAAGACTTAGTGGCCTGGCATAACCTTTTGGATCATGATTCCCTTTCACAGGATCTACAGGAAAACCCTTTCCCCCTTCCTTCTTCCTTTCCTTCTTCCATACCTTCTTCCTTTCCTTCTTCCTTTACTTTCCACTTTCCTTCTTCCTTCTCTTTACTTTCCCCTTTCATCCTTCTTCCCCAATCATATAAAAAATCCAGTTTGCTAAGCCATGCCTATGTTTATTTCTCTTGTGGGATGCAGTTCCTGATGTGGAAGGTGCTCCTGCTCCCTGCTCTTGCTCTGTGTTCATGCACAATGCTGGAGAACATGGTGCTACAGGTGGGTAGGTGCTGGTGCTGGTCTAGGACCATCCTTCAGCTGTCCACAGCTCTCCAAACACAGATAAAAGAGCGGCCTAGTTTGGAGCATGTGCAGTCTAAGTAATGAGAGAGCCAGAAATACTCAGGAGACATACTCAGTAAGGAAAAAGGAGATGCCCCCTCAGAATGCCAAAGAAAAGCAACAGATACACATCACTAGACAAGGGTGGGTAGATATTTTTATGTGTAAGAGCAAAGTGGGAGACAGTGAGAAGCTGAACCTATAAAATGGAGACTGCTGTTTTATAATACTGTGGGTTGTGAAGGCAGGAATGGCAGCAAAGCACAGCAACGGCCTCAGATGGAGTGATGGAGACAATACTGAAAGCATCACTGCCTCTGGAATACATTCTGGGCTCAGAATTCAAGTTGCTAGGAAACTTTTATATTAAAAGGCATTCATCTTTAAACCCTGGGAACATAGTAATAGCTTCTCCTCTGTGCTAGGGAAGCTCTTTTAATGTTAGTCCTGACATTACTGAGACAAGTAATATGTGAGAGGGAGAAAAATACCTTGAATTATCTAAAGCAAAGATTAAAATATTATTTTTAGATAGCTTGCAGGTTTTAACTGAGGTTTAGTGACTAGCAAGACACCTATGAAACATAGAATCATACACCTGTAGAATACCCCAAGCTGGAAGGGACCCACAAGGATCATCCAGTCCGGCATTTTTTTTACTCTTTCTTTTTTTTTTTTTTTTGGGGCTGTTTTTTTGGGTGGTTTTTTTTTTTTTTTTTTTTTTTTTTTTTTTCCCTCAGTTTTTCCTTTCTTTCGTCCCTGGCTTGTGGCACTGCCATCCCAAAAGTCCCAGACTGATGTGATTACCAGCCATCACCTTGAGATGCCTCATCTTGCGGTGATGGCTTCATTCTTCTTGTTACCACACTCCATCATGCCAGTCCAGTCAGGGAACTGCACAGTACTTGCTGCTTTTACTCTCCCAGTGTGCTGTCTCCATCTATGCTCTGGGCACACCAAAGCATATCTGTCTTATTTCCCATGTCAAATTCAGAATTTAAAACATGTTATATGACATGTAATGGTCCCCTTAAAAACAAACAAGGGGTAAAAGATCCCCCAAACCACTTCTGATAAGAGTACTGCGAGTAGTTGTACTGGAGTTGTATTATTACTCTCACTATGGAACCTGTCCCAGGGTGTTGGCACCTTTCCCACAGTACGTTCAGCCTCTATCTTTGCTCTGTGAGAGCACTGAAATTCTGAATGATTCACTGAGGGCCAGAACACCCTGCTAGGGTTGACATTAAACATCTTAAGTGATTCTAAAAGTAATATCCTTGGAGTTCTGTGCAATGAAGATTGTTGGGTGGGTTTTTTTCTGGATGAGATTATGGCCTTTATCACATCAGCTGATAGACCTGGAAAAAGCAGACCCTTTTTTTAACTCAACCCAATTCTAACTTAAAACTCGTGTAATGACCCCGGAGTGGAATTGGCAACCTGAACCTGTGGGATGGGCTTCCGAGGGTGTTCCTGCCCCGGGGATAAAGACTATCAGCAGCTCTGACACCCCATTGTCTTCATGATTTTCTCTTGCCTGCCCTATCCTTCTCCGAGTGTTTCCAAAAAGGAGTATGGGTTAATTTAATGTCTGGAAACATTCCAGAGCAGGAGCCAGCATTGTTTTTGGTGCTGGTAACACCATGTGTGTCCTGCCCAATACACTGCAGGCACAGAAATCAGCAACACCAGGTGTTTGTGAGCCAGATGTGTATGTCCATAGAGGCACTGGTTCTGCAAGTCGTTATGCAGGACTGTGACACTTGCATGATTCACCTCATAGAAGAAAGGCCTGCAAAGAGCTTGCGAAATTGTATACCACATGCTTGCCTTCTTAGCAGATCAGTTTTAATTTCTTGGTCTATTTTTATGAAATCTAGTGTAGCAGTTTTGCAGGAAAAACATTTACTACATGTTTGCAAAATTGCCTGTAATATGCAGGTGTTCTTAACATGTAGTTTTGAAGTGAGGAGATCACTGAAATATTTGGCAGTAGAGCAAAGTAGAGAAATATGCACTCTATTAACTTGTTATTTCTGTTCATAATTATTTGTAATATTTATCTAATGGTATACATTTTAAAGGACATAATGTATCTACAGCTCAAAACACAGACACACATGTAGTTGGACTTTATTATCCTCATGGCTCCCTTTCAGCTCAGGATATTTCATGATTCCATGGTAACCAGTGAGATGGATGAGTAGATCTGTACTGCAGGATCACAAGTTGAGTAGTGGATAATAATTATATTGCAGGGAATCTCTCCCTCAATGCTCTAGTCACCTGCCACGTACGAGTTAGAGAACATAGGTAGCTGCACACTGAATTATGGCAGCATAAAGGGAGATCAGTTCCTCTGAAACCATTCTAATGCTCCGACGCTATGGCAACACCTTCTGTCTTACGCCACTTGGTGGAGCCTTAGTGATTTTGGCTCTCACATACATAGTTTTGTAAACTTACTCTTCAATTACACAACCAGTTGTCACTGTGTCTTGAAAATGGGCCAAATCTCTGCCTAGAAAGTAAACCATAAATTCTAATGAGCAAGATGCTGGTGCCTAGCTGCTAACAACTTTGGTCATCATCTCTTCTCCTCAAAAGCAATAAAATATATAGTGTGCTAATTTCAAGGAAAAAGTTAAAATATGGGCTTAAGACCTTTGAATGTATGTATTTGGTATATAAATATAATTTATATATTTGATATATTTATATAATTGATATATAGGATGACAGATGGGTAGAATTATGTCATGTTTGGTTTATTTTTCAGATTAAAAATCATGTTTTAATTTCCCTTTCAGATTTTTGGGATGTATATGAGTGAGAGACCTCATATTTGTTTGAATGTGTATTTTTAATCAACAAGCACATGCACAGTGAGCAGATCCACAATTAAACTGGGAAATTATTATCTCACATGCTGACCTTGCCTTCATTTAAATCAATGGCCAATCAGTGCAACTAAACCAGAATTGGGACCTTGGCTCAGACAGAGTGCTTTTGTTTAGAGCCTACCTGGAAATTCAGGACATTACCTCCATTTCACTCTGTAGTAATGTAAATTATCTGTTGTTAAGTATAAATTACTTGCTCTACAAATCTTATGGAATTTTAGTTTTGTATTTTTGTTCAACACTTATTCTAAATTATCAGACAAATACTACTGTCCAATGAATGACATCTGATGTTTTGAAAATACTGAATTTTAACATCTGAACCTGAACTCCAGACCTTGGTGTTTGGTACCCAAAATGAGATATGTCACTTTTTTCTTTGAATGTAGGTTGTAACTGAGAGGTCTCAAAGGCTCTTCCTAAACCCTCCTCATGCAGGATGCCAACTGTCTCAGTCCTGAGATCAAGAGTTCATGTGCAGCCTTTTGATGTTTTCAGGGAAAAGAAGGAAAAAGAACAAAGGACTCAGTCCTGGAATCTATTGTCTGTGGTCTGAGGTGGGATCTTCAATAGATTTTTTGGCTTCCTTTTGGGAACTGGAAACGGTAATTGCAGCTTCTTTATACTGTGGTATTTCTCAATTTCTTTTTTTGTTGTGTTAGACTGACAGATGAGAAGGAAATTTTGACATAGCAATGTGCCATATGTATTCATCAAATACTGAAAACTGGTAATATATCAATGTTCTTCTGGAGTATTATTCTACAAGGCATAAGAGTAAGAGCAAAATTCTATTAGGACCTCTAAAAATACTTTAGAGGTGGCTGTGACTCTGCAACACACGCACTAGTGGCTCTCCACTAATTCTTATTACAAGAAAAAAGCCACATGTGTAATTCTGCCTAAAAGGGTGATGCAGCTTAAATTGAGGTAGCCTGGACAAAATTAGGCTTATAGGGAGGTCTTTTCACTTTCAGCACCTCCCTGACAGGAGCATGTAGCTAGATGGGGGTTTCTTTTCTCCCAAGTAACAAGTGACAGGACAAGAGGAAACAGCCTCAAGTTGCCCTGGGGGAGGTTTAGATTGTGTAATAGGGAAAATTTCTTCACTGAAAGAGTTGTTCTTCTCTGGCACAGGCTGCCCAGGACGATGTCAGGGTTGCCCAGTCACCATCCCTGAAGGGATTTAACAGATATGTAGATGTGGTACTTGATGTGGTACCCACCAGATGTGGGTTACTGGTGAATAAGGTGGTACTGGGTTAATGGTTGGACTTGATGACCTTAGAGGGCTTTCCTAACCTTACTAATTCTATGGCTTTTTCAGATGTTCTCAGGGGATTCAGCAGAGAGAAGAACAAGACTGTACTAAGCAACTGCATATGACTGCAGGAGATACACAAGGCCACCTCTCCTGTGTAGCCCACACTCCATGTCTGAGCACTGAGTCCATGGATGGACCAATTTATCCCAATTGTACTGCCTGCTTTCCAGCGATTCCAGCAGAGCAGTCAGCACTGAAAGGCCTGGTCATGTATCTTAGGTGTCATGTATCTCAGTCACCTTGGGACTCCAAAAGGTTCTTTGTCCTTGTTGTGACCCCTAAACAGGCTTGGAGCTTTCTGTGTCCAATTGTAAAAACAATTATTGTGTCCATGTGGTGACTCCCCTCAGGAAGCCAGTGGTGTTTGCTGCTTACTTAAAAGCCCTTAAAAATGAAGTGTCAGTGTACTTCTCATAAGGAGGGTGGAGGATGAAGGCTGTTTGGAGCACAGGCGTTGACTCCTCAGGTCTTTTGTTGCCGTCCATGTGTGATACTGTATTCTGTGTTACTTAAGTGGTTAACCTTTGTAAATATTGTTTTAACTTCAGGTTAATGCCATAGTAGAGGTACTTGTGACTTTTGGGTGTTCCTCACAGTGGTGCCTTCAGAGTCACTGGAACCAGTCAGACACATAGGTGCAATCCTCACAGCACAGCGCTCATTTGACCTCATTTGTGACATGAGCTTGTCACTAAATGCACATTGCATGGAGGAAGGGTTTTGAGCTGAGGTTTTGTGCTTTCACCACTTCTTCAGTTCATGGAAAAGCCAGGATTAAAGAGCTCAGTATAATGAGCAGCGTTGCATGGAGGTGAGATCAGCAGATGTTCTTATTGAAGTTAGAAGAACTTATGCCCCATCTTTTATGTTAAGAATAATGGCACTGTCATTATGTCTTAAATCTGCCTATTTTGCAACACAGTGTGTTAGATGGGCTCTTGATAAAATACAGCTTCATGCTAAAAATAAAAAGTAAACGCTATTCACTTGCTCAACTTAAATATTTAATGTTTTGGAAAGTCCTAATCATGCTATTAAGTGTCACATTCAACTCCTTGATTTGATCTATTTTGCTCTGTTCCTTGTTTTGATCTAATTCTTACATTGCTCTTTCCATCTATTTTGTTTTCATTATAGAGGTACCTGAGGGATCATAGCAGGAAATGGCACAAGAGGTGAAAGAAGTTTTCAAAAAACCCAATCTGCTCTTTGAACTCTTGAAGTTCCTGTGGCCGTGCAGGAGCATTCGGAAATTAATTGGGTCATTAATTTGGGTAGGCAGGCTTATGGCAGGCTGAAAGCCAGTTTTCTGGCAAAGAAAAGCAGATAAATAATTAAATACAAACTTTGAAATTATGCAGTAATTTTAAAACAATTATTCCTCATTGGTCAGATTTGGTGTGGGAAAGGTGACAGGCTGCCTTGTCTGAAAAATAAACCTCACCTTCATGGAGTGGCGTGGAGAGATGATGCTTGATGTAAATCATAGAATTGTAAAAATAACTGTAAAATATTGTAAATATTTTTTAAAAAAATTGTAAAATAACTGTATTTTTGCTGACTAATCGCCCTTCAGGGAGGCCTGAATCCTGGGCACAGCTAGTTCCTGGGCTGGGGACAAGTAATCACACTTCATAAACCCATACAGCAATGAAGATACTGCCCATTAACTTCTGTGCAGCACCATTAAGTTTGTTTATTTAAGGAACCTGAGAGGTAATGTGGTGGCATATTGTTATGCCTATTAAAATCTGTAAGAATGAAAAACATGGAACATTTTTTCAGTCTAAGTTTGTCATGCATGTTAGAATGATGTGTTGTACCAGTGTCACACTGCAGAGCAAAGAACGATAAATGGAGCCCAGCCCCTCCTGAGGAGGGTTGCACACACCTTCCTACCCCTCTCTTCTTCACTCAAAGCTAAAAAACACAGAAAGAAAATAAGGGCTGTTATTAAGCAAAAATGGTTCTTTTTCTCCCTTTTAAAACTAACACTAGCTATTAACTGGGACAAGCTGTCCTGCTCTGTGTCAGTGAGTGACTGACTGTTCCTGCCAGAAGTGAGGAGAGTCAAAGACAGACCTGTGGTAATCTGCTTGTCAAGTGGAAATGCCCATCTGTGCTGTGGGGTGACGTGTCTCACTCAGCGCCGTACATGGAGAGAGAATTTCATCCAGGGGCTGAGCATCTCGGCTTTTATTCCTGCAAAGAGCAGTTCTCCAAGTCAAAGGCTTGGTTAAGGTCACAATCTGAGGTAGCACCTTTGCTGCCTGTTAGTTGAACATGCTGTAATTTCCAATGCCATCTGCATACCAGTCAGCTCTCAAGGGTGAAGCTGCTTCCAGCTTGCTCTGATGATGGTTGATGATCCAACATTCAGCAAAACTGCAACTGTTCATCTTTTTCCATGCCCTTTGGTAATAAAGCACGCTCATGTAGTAAGCTGTGTGGGTAGAGCAACATCCTTGTGCCGGCGTGTCTTGCTGGCTTGCACAGGCTGAAATGGGTGAGCAGGAGAATCAAGAACAGGCGTCTGTCTTGGGTAAACCGAGGAAAGTAGAGGCAACTCCATAAAATAGCTTATCACAGGATGGTAAAGGTTGGACGGGACCACAGTGGGTCACCTGGTGCTCCTGCTCAAGCAGAATCATTCTAGAGCACAGGATTGTGTCCACAGACAGTGCTGGATTATCCCCAGTGAGGGAGACTCCAGCAGCCTGTTCCAGTGTGAGGTCCCCTGCCCAGGACAGATGTTCTGCTGGGCAGCATCCCTCTGCTGGGATGGGCCATTGTTTCCTGCCATGGAGTGCTGGATCAGACTGAGGCCAGTCCCAGAGCTGCCCACACTGTGCCACGCCACTCTGCGGGTGTGGCACTACCCAAGTGGGGTGTGGCCCCTGGTCCCGCGGTGCCCCATGCTGTCACACCTCTGGCCAGCTCACTCACCTGGGAACGTGGAGGAGGCAGAGGGCAGCATGGAAAAGGTCAAACAGCAGACCTGGGAAGAAGCTTTTTCTTTCCGTTTTAGAGTATTAAAGATCATCATGTAACAGACTCAGAGCACTTGATAGTGGATCACGATTAAGTTTGTGACATGCAAATTATTCCTAAATTTTCAGTAGACAAATGGACACAGAAGAGCCCTGGGCACCATGTGGCACTGGACAGCACAAAAACTCAGCTGTGAGAACAGGTCTTGTTTCATCTGTGGAGCTCTGGAAAGGGGTCGGGGACACCGGTGCAGCATGGCAGTGCTCATGTGTCTTCCTGAAGCAGAGATGGGATGCTCCCTACACTTGAGGGTGTACAGATTCCCTCTTTCTTCTGATAAGGCCTGGCAGACAGGGAAATCCAGTCTTTTTTTTCCCCCCATATTTTTCTTGATTTTGGGTTTTGGGGTTGGTATATGGTAAGCTCTAGAATATTCCCCATTTCCTCCTGTCCACCTGCAGAGTGAAATGCTGCCAGCTACATTTAGCCCTCTCATTAGCCTGAATCTTATTATTTTTCTACATGGTGGTGGGAATTTCTGTTGCTGGAAAGAGAGTTTTAGGTCAATTTATGTAATAGGTAGGAGAAGGTGTCAGAGCTCGTCACCTTCCTGCTTTTCTCCTGGTAACTGCAGACTGCTCTCCGTGTACCAAATCTCCATCTGTAGAGAGGTGTAGAGCCCAGCATACAGGACTAATGTTCAGGAACATGGGTTTCTATACAGCACACAAATCTGTGTTTCATGCCACAATTGCAAGTCCTAGAAATATCACTGATATTTGAACTCTTCAAAAAGCTCTGAAAGATCTGAAATATCAAATGCATCCATGAGGCTGAATTATTAGTGAAGTGTGATTTGTAAAAATAAAACACCAGCAATTCTATTGACAATAACTACCTGTTTTCTTATTTTAAAAGGTTTTTTTAAAAAAATTGTTCTTAACTAAAAATTAATTAATTAAAATAATAATTAATTATGGTTGCCTGGCAGTCAGCTTCTTTTCCCTCAGAAATCTAAGGGAATAATTACTTGAGAAGGTAATCCTTCTATTTTTATTTTTCTTTATTTACTTAAATTTTAATTACAAAATCATATGGTATGTTTGTATGAACTTAATACTTGAGAAAGCAGCTTGGCAGTAATGGTGACCAGAGTCCTTCTGTGAATTTACAGAGCAGAAATGTCACAGCTGTCACAA
Organism: Dicaeum eximium; assembly: GCA_013396995.1. NCBI lineage: Eukaryota > Metazoa > Chordata > Aves > Passeriformes > Dicaeidae > Dicaeum > Dicaeum eximium. The sequence goes on along the minus strand of VWZP01007819.1, from coordinate 57,497 downwards.
GGCACAGCCTTTGGCAAAGCCAGTGTCCGGTGTCTCTGACCTCACGTAAGGGTGGATTACAGAAGTTTGGGTTGGAAGAAATCTTAAAGCCCATCTCATTCCTAATCCTGCCATGGGCAGGGGCACCTTCCATTATTCCAGGTGGCTCCAAGCCCCATCCAACCTGGCCTTGGACATTTCTAGGGATGGGGCAGCCACAGCTGCTCTTGGAAACCTTCTTCCAGGACCTCCCCACCCTCACAGCCAAGAATTCCTTCCCCATATCCCATTTAACCTTGCTCTCTGGCAGTGGGAAGCCATTCACCCTTGTCCTGACACTCTAGGCTGTTGCCCAAAGTCCCTATCCAGCTCTCCTGGAGCCCCTTTAGGCACTGGCAGGGCTTAAATAGCCTTCTCTTCTCCAGGTGAACATCCCCTGCTCTTCCAGCCTATCTCCAGAGCAGACAGGCTCCATCCCTCCGATTATACTTGTGGCCTCCTCTGCACCAGCTCCAACAGGTCAATATTCTTCTTGTGCTGAGGTCCCAGAATTGGAGGCAGTGCTCCAGGTGGGTTCTTCAAAGCACAGATGGGTGTCGAGATGCAAGTTTCCCTCTATCTAGGCTAATTCGAAGTGTTGGTCACAGTGAATGATGGGGTCAATGTCCATAGAGTGATTATTGAACTGCCTGGAATAAAGAAAAAAACCCAAAAAAGATAACCCAAGGTCGTGAGGCTTGTCACGTGTTGGGACCTACTGTGCTGTACATAGGTGGACTGTGTGGTGTTTGCAGTGGCAACACGTGAGTCGGTCCCTGGTCATATTTTGCATTTGAGGAATGCTGAAAGCCGCTGTGTGCAAAGAGTATCCAGTTCCCTTCAAGTCACCTTCCCTTTATTTGCTGCCGTGATAATCGGCCGCTTGCCACAGCCACCTCCTGAATCCAGAAATCAGGTGGAGCTGAGGCCCGCGCCCAGCACTCACCCCAAACTTGCGCGGTCGCTGAGCGCTCAGGGAGATGCTCTGGGGGAGATGTCTGGGGGTGATGCACTCGGGTGACGCTCTGGGAGGGATGCTGTGGAGGGCAGTCTCTCGGGTGTTGCTCTGGAGGGGATACACTCGGGGGATGCCTGTCGGGAGGATGCCCTGGGAGGACGCCCTCGGGGAATGCTCTCGGGCCCGTGGAGGCACCTGCCAAGGGGGCGGACGTTGCCGGACGCGGAGCGGTGCAGCGACGGGCCGCGGGACCCTCCCATTGTCTGCGGCGGAGCCGGTAGGGGCGGGGGTACCGGGCGCCGAGGACGAGGGGCGGCCGTCCACCCTCCGCAGCCTCATTGGCGGCCGCCGAACGCCGGTGCCTTAAATAGGCGCTGCCCAGGAGCGCTGCCCTTAACACAAAGCGGCGGCGGGCGGGGGCTTGGCGGGGCTGCAGCGGGGTGCCCGCGGGCAGGGGCGCGGAGCCGGCGGGCACGGAACGAGAGGCGCGGCTGGGCCGGCGCTGCGGCGCAGGGACGGGCTGCGGCGCAGGGGCGGGCCGAGCGGAGCCGCGGAGCCCCGCACCGNCCCCGGCTCCGCACGTAAGTAACGGCCCCGCCGCGCCTTTGTGCACGGGCCCGCCGCAGGTGAGGGGCTGCACCGGTCGTCCGGCGCTCTCGGCCGCGCCCCTGCCGGGCACGGGGACAGGGGCAGCCCGGTCAGAGCGGCCGCGGCCCGGCCCGGGGACCCGGCTTGTCGGAGCCCCGGGGCCGGGGGAGGTGCCCGGGGCCGGGCCGGGCCGTGGCGGGGCCTCAGG
>VWZP01007819.1:0-55635 GCA_013396995.1 Dicaeum eximium | reverse complement strand
CACTGAGCCCTCGGCCCGGATGGAAACTGGGAGCGATGCCAGAGCGGCACCTCGGCGGGGCGGCAGAGTTGGCGGCCGTGCCGGGGTTCCAGCGGCTGCCGAGCCCAGTGCTCCCCCGGCTGCGGAGACCGGCGTGAACATGGATGGGCCCGGCGGCGGGGGGAGTGGGGCAGCCGCGGACACGGACGCTGCTGCAGCGCCGGCAGCCCCCAGGGCCCCCACCCCGCCGCCCCGCGGCCCCGGCTCCAAGGACCCCAAGATGGTCCATCAGCGGTTCCTGCGGAGGAGCGTGGTGGACTCGGACCAGGAGGAGCCCGCCTTCGACCTGCCCGAGGCGGAGCACCAGCGGAGAATCATCCTGCTCCCCAAAACCAGGAGGATAATCGCGGAGCGGGCGAAGGCGGGGCAGGGGGCGGCGGAGGCGGCAGGCCGGCAGGCCGAATGCTCCGGGGAGCCGCGGAGAACGCCGGCCGCGGGCGCCGAGGAGCAGAAGGAGCCAGGCAAGGATGCAGAGCGGAGAGAGGCGCCAGACGCTGCCAAGGACCAGGGCAAGGCTAAGAAAGAGGAGCCAGAGGAGGAGGCGGATATGAAAGCGGTTGCCACCTCGCCGGATGGCAGGTTCCTAAAGTTTGATATTGAACTCGGGCGGGGATCCTTCAAAACGGTCTACAAGGGTCTGGACACGGAGACGTGGGTGGAAGTCGCGTGGTGTGAGCTGCAGGTAAGCCTAGCTAATCCTCCTGTGCTTTTTTTTTCTGCCTTATAAGCCGGGAACTAAAGGCACCCTGCTGGTGTCATCCAGAGCGGCTCAGCCTTGAGCAGCCTTTATGGTCACCATCGCTTAGGATCCAGTGTCTAACTATAGCGCAATATCCCCATTGGCTCCGGATCCACCACCTTATCTACACTCCTCCCACGCTTAACCCCCTCGGCCCGGCGCCGCGGGGGCCGCGCAGGACCCGCCTGGCGCAGCGAAGGTCACGCGTGACTGTCACGGCATAGGAAAGGGCGGAGCGGGGATGCTCGGTCCGGCCCTAGTCCCTTCTTGGAGCAGCAGCCTCCCGGTTAAAATGACACCGACAGTCAGTGATTTGAGTGCGTTTGCAGGAGGAAAATTTGCTTTTGTGTTATGGCTTCATAAAGGCTGAGGAGCTGCGCCCCCCGACCTTCCCTCTCCCCTGCCACGAAATTGTCACTGTCCTGGTGAATCAAACCTCCCAATATACCCCGGTGTTTGCCCCTTTTTTAGGCATCATGTGTGCAGTACTTTGGTTAGGTCAAAGACTTACCTGTCCAAATCCCTTTGAAAAGGTGGATTTTTATATTAAAGTTCTAGATCTTCAGAATGAAATAGTATCATCCAGTAATAGCTAAAGAGAACGAAGGTTTACGTACGTAATGAAGGTTTCATCTTTTGCTGTTACCCTGTTCTTAGTGGGTTTTGTAGCCTTTGGTGAAAATCACAGTAGTGCATGCCAGGGTTTTTTGGGGTTTTTTTTGTTTGTTTGTTTGTTTTTTTTTTGCTTATAGTGCCTTACCTCACTTTTGTTGGCACCCATTGGAATGAGACTTATCTAAGAGGAAAAACCTGATACAGACTTAATATTATTTTCAGCCTGAGTTACTCTAACTTAGGTGAAAGGAGGTTTAACTCTTCATTATAATTTGGGGTCTTTAAACTTCCACTGGGTGGCTGAGCTTTATGGCCTACAAGAGTATTTGAAACAGTCATGGCAATAACGTGTTATTGTAAGTCTGAGCTCCTGGTTGCTTGTTTATATTTTAATGTAGGCCCGATCTGTTTCTAAATTACTCCTGGCTGCCTGGGATACCTGGGGGTGGATGTACAGCCACATCTTTATTCTCTGATTATTACATTATACAACATAATCATAATTCACTGCAGCACTGCTCTCTTATTAAGAGTTATGGGGAACACGTCTCAGTCTTCACAGTCATGCATTCCCCAACTTTTATCAGATGGGGATGCAGAATGGAAGACACAGCAGCTGGCAAGTATGGTGGGCTGGTGTTGGTGGTGAGCTGAATCCCTCTTTCTTCTGGCCCGGGGGTCCTGGTGGGTTTGTGGGGAAAGGGGGGTTGTTAAGGGGACATAAAAGAGAGCTGCTGGAGGAAAGCCTAGGGGCAGGCCTGGGCTTTTGTCTGGATTTGCTGGAAACTGAATCTGACCTATGTAAGCCTTCTACTTCAGCTGCCTGAAATCCACGATGGATGGTGGATGGGATGCTGTTGGAGGGCATGTTGGAAGAGGCTGATGCTGCTCCTGTCAGTCCATGCAGCCCAGGCCAGCCCCATCACTGCAGAGCCATAGCACAGACCCAGAATGCAGCATGCCAGGTTTTCTCAGAGTGCTCTAGCAGGAGGATTGACATAAATGGATTTTCCACATATTTTCTGTAATGGAGCAGTTTTAACGACCAAAGCCTGCCAGATGTGTTGGTGAACATGGCTTGGAAATGCTAGTCTGGATCATGTACACCTAAGGAAGTGATTGGGAAGGGAAAACTGCAGTGTGAAAGCTTTCTTACCTGGTGAATGGCCTTCATATTCTTAGTTGTTTAGGAATTCTAGAAACACATTTGTTTAGGAATTCTTGAACTGACTTCGTGTGAAGAATTGTGTAATGCTCAGATTCCCATTAGTTTTCACTATATATGCTTTAGCCCAAATCGGATCTTACTGCTAGATATTTTCAATTTAATACAGGATTTGCTTTAGCCTTCTAATCGTGGAAATAAAACTATTGTTTGGCTGCTTTAGAGAAATTGGTGTGAATCCCCTGGAGGCAGGGGCTGCTGGGCCTCCTTAAACTCTGCTGTGTGCAGTTTTGAGTGATGCCGAAGGTAATGTGAGGTGGTATGTGACTTTGGAAGCCACTACTTCGGTCTGGATTGGGAAAGCCTCATTGAATGACAAAAGCCTTTAACGACTACAGGATTAAAGCCTGTGCCTCTGGGCTGGGTTTGCACGGAGGAGGCAGTGGGAGAAGGTGTGAATGGCTGTGTTGTCTCCAGCTCTTTGACTTGTAGAATACTCTCTCAGTTTAACTGGGGAATTTTAGGGAAAACATTCAGAGGGTGCTGTCAAGTAAATCACTTTATTCATGGCTTTTTTTTTTTTTTGTGAGCTGTGCCAGTTAGATCTGCCCCGATTTGTTTCTCTGCACAAATTTGAAGGTCCTTAGAGGTTGCAGAAGACTGAGTGGAAGCCATCAGATCACTATGCTGTTGGAGACAAAATGCCTTCCTCTGCAGCCTCACGCCATCAAAACCCAGGCCAGAGCCTTTTGGTGGAAAAATTGCTGCAACCTGTAGTGTTTTTCTTCTGGAAATGCACTTGTGCTTGTTCCACTTGGACTGGGGAAGTCAAAGCAGACAGCGTTGAGGTTCTATGCAGATATTAATCCTGTCCTGTCTCGGCAGTTTTTCAGCCCACTTGTGCTGTTGCCAGTGTGTCTGTCTTTGTCTGTCTGTACAAAGGCCTCGCGAGCCATTCTTGTTCAGTGGCTTAATTTAATTGAAAAGACAGCTTTAGGGTTCAGAACTGAAGTCAGAACTGGGTTCAGAACTGCTTGTGCAGAAGTCATAGCTCTGATTAGGGTGGGACCCAAGCGCTAAACAAATTATCTGGGCTTTAGACCTGTCTGAAGAGGTGAAAGCTGTAGTTGAATTCTAGCTAGAAAATAAGGCTATTGTTCCTTCATGAAGCTGAAGTGCTAGAGCAGGATCAGTATGCCCTTGCAGTTTTGAAAGGATTTGCATTCCAAGGTTTTCAGCAGCTATAATTAATATTAATTGATGGTGTACAATCGCTGTGTGGTGAGGCTTTGGCATAACAGTATTGTAGTGTTGGACTCGCAAGTAAAATGTTGGGTCATGAATAAGGAATACAGGCTTTGCCGCTGCCCTGCTTGCAAGCCAAATATTCCTTTTAGTTAGATGAATGGTTTCAAAATGCCCATCATGTTTCTCTTTCAGAGTATATAGGGACTCTGCAAAGAGTCAGACCTGGTACTGTGAAATGCAGAGGCCTCATTGTACTTTATGGTTCTTGCTTGGACTGTGAATACCGCCATTCTAATTAATTTAATTTTTTTTGTTGTTGAGAAACAAAGGTTGGGCTGTCTTACCCTGCTGTTGCAGGAAGGTGCAAGATGCCTGGTGATCACCTGGTGGTCATCACAGTCTTATACCCCTGTATCAAAATTCCAGGGTTTTTTTTCCTGAAAAGGGTAGTAACTCCAGGATTTCCACTGGTGTGGTAGTTTGGCTTTTGTTAGTGTCCTTGCTGGCTGGCAGCATTCATCTAATGTCGAAATAGTAGCAGGTTACTATCTGTGCTGGTAATTTATTGGCCAGGTAGACTTTGTAGTGTAAATGAACAGAATAATTTAGGAAATCTGGAAGAAGAAAAGAGACTATACCTGAAAGCTTGAATCTGGTATTGCTGTCTGCTCACAGTAAGTGCACTTCAAGACCAATTTTGTCTGTTTCCAGTTAATTCTTGCGAATGTGACTTCTGTTTAAATTGGAACAATTGATTTAGCTGTGCTTTAGGTGTCAGTATGAAAATGTGTGCCTGTATCACTGGTGTTTGTTAGCAGAGCTGTTGCCCTGGCATAGAGATGCAGGGCAGGGATATGGTAGTGAACTATTAATAGACTGCTTCTCAAATTCAGTAAATGAAATAGAGCTGGGTCAGGCTTTGCATTCTGCTTGTGAATCACACAAGACACCTTTCTTTTCCTTTTGACCACATTGTGCCTCAAGGTTGTGTGTGCTCTTTTAATTCTGGTGAAACTCTTCATGCTAAATGTGTGGGTCCAGCTGCCATAAGAAGAAATTAATGTAGATCAGAGCTGGGTATAAAGGATATTTCTGGCCCTTTGGTCATCTCATATCCGCAGCTGATGGGGGGTAGAAAAAGTTGCTGTTGCAAGCTGTCACCGTGGTGATCCCTGCAATTGATATGCAGTCTGATATGAGTGATGTTTACACTGGTGGTATTGTTTTGTGGCTAGGTTGTAACAGGGTTTAAGAGTTCAGAGGCAGTGGTGATGCTGGTTACTGGAGTTAATGTGTTTTGATAGTCTGAACGATTAGAGATGCTACAGAGAGTGAACAAGTGTCTCTTGGAAGGTGAAAGTGTCTCCTGGAAGGAAGAAGCCCTACTGTAAGGCGTCGGTGTGAAAGCATTGTTGAGGGAGGTAGGGGTAAACCTCTCCTGCTTCAGGAGCCTACTGCAGTGGTTCATGTGGCTTCAGTGCTGAGAAGTTTGATTTTTAGATTTAGATTTGTTACGATGTGGGTGTTGATGGCCAGCAGCAAGACACTTACCTGTGTGTGCATTAAGCTCTGGGCTGGGTCTGCTGGCCAGAAGACATAAATATGATCTAAGTGCTGATGCGTGATGCCTGGACAGGCCATAGGTGTAAGGCGAGGGCAGCCAAAGGTGTGTCACACAAGATGTGTGACACTTGGCACTTACTGGAAGAGATGTCTTTGTGCTGCAGCAGGAGGGGCTTGCAGATAGCAGCTGGAGAATATCCAGAAGAGTCACGTGGAAGCAGAGCTGGTTTGCTTCATGTTTAAGTTTGTATATATGAAGTTATGTTTGGAAGTGTAGCTCTTCCCTGAAGTGACACTTGTGGACAGCATGGATGCTATCCCAGTGTTGGTTTTGGTGTGCCTGAAACTGAGGTTAGCCAGGAAAGGCAGCAGAGCATTTTCCTTGTGGTGTTTATAAGTGGAAACAGCCTTCAGTCCAGTACCTGCTATTCCTGTGTAGCTCTGAAAGGAGGGAACATCCCCTGATTGTGCTGCCCTCCTTGGAAGCAGAGGTCAGCTGTCCTGCAGAAGGGGTCACAGCCACCTTCTCCAGCACTGCCTGGCTGCAGCTGCTTCTGCCTGGACTCTGCACCAATACAAAAGTACTTGTACATACTTCAAAACCCAGTTTCTACATAAACCACAAAATAGAGCCCCTTTTATGTGTGCCTGGTCCCTTGCTCTGGAATGGACTGATCTTTGAACCATAAGCAACTTCCTATATCCCTGATTAAAATCTCATTGTCCTTCAAAGGAATCAGGTCCATACCTCATTCTGGCATTATGCTTATCCCAAACAGTGTGCTTGTTGGGAATTTTGTCCATTGAGAATTAGGTACATAGGTTCTGAGAAATTCTTTTCAGATGCAAATGCCCACGCTCTCTAAAAGACACTGGGAGTTTGGGACATGGAGCAGCTCACAAGTCCTGCTTGTTCTCCCCCGTCTCCTACCATCATCTATGCTGTGAACATAAGTTGTGACATGTCACTGAACACCTCCAAGCCTTAGGAAGCATTTTATTTCCCAGCTGGTTGTCTTTAGCAATTGGTGAACCTATACTGAGTAAAAAATCTGCACTAAAAACTTTTTGGAGTGACTCTTATGTGATGTGCAGGTAGTGGAGGGTGGTGATGTCTATTCTCAATCCCTTAAAGAAACAGAAGTAAACTCATACCTGTACTCATCTTGAATTGTATTTTATAGGAGATGCTTTGTCTTGGTCTTGAATGGTCTTACTTGTGCTTTCAGTTCATCATAATCCCCAAAATGTATTTAAAAAAAAATAAATACACCCACTGGAAAATAATTTTACTGTGTAGTGTTAGTACAGTAATATGGCTCTGTGATATGGTTGAATGTGCAGTGGGAGTAATGGGCAGAATGAAAGGCCATGTTCTGGGAATGTTCATCTTGTTTAAACTGTCAAGGAAGGAGTAACTGAAGACCTAGTACCATCTGTTCTTCAGCTCTTTGCTGCAGAAGGCTGTAAACCACTTATTCATGAATTCTGAGGAAAACGGAGAGAAGGCCAGGCCAAGTAACACTGCAGGGGATTCTAACTTGGCCATTTTATGTGAATTCAATCTGATCTTCATTCTTGACCTTCTTAAAGGAAAATTAAATGTTCTTAGAATGATATTTGATCCTGTGATGGATCTCAGCACCACCTTACTAAAGTTAATTTGAGTTTTAATGTAATTTTTGGTTAGATATGGGTTAGATTAATATTTTTTCTAAAAATCTGAAAACCAAAAAGGAAATGAACAATTTTTTGTTACACACCAGTCCTTTTTTGTAATGCTTTGTGTGTGGGGAGGCTGTATAGTAGCTGGTTACTAAAGCTATTAATTAATTTTTTTCAGATTCTGCAAGTCCTGATATAGTTAATCTCTCTCTATTTTAAAGGCCTTTTGTTTCATGAAAATTCAGAGAAATTGAATGTAAACCTGTATGGATGATGGCTGCCTTATTGTCTATTTGGCGATTTTTTGTTTATTTAGGTGGTTTTGGGAAACTGTCAGGTATTTTCCATAAACTTTTTAGCAAAGCATGAGCCTCAAAACTGTGATTCAGAACTGAGCATGGTAATGTGATGTTCTGTATTCCTGAATTAATAGGGCTTGTCCAAAGACAGTGTCAGTGCATCTCACACACTTAAACTGCCTAAAACCCAGTCAAGCTAAACAGATGGAGGAAGGGTTTTTTTCTTTAGCTGAATAATAAAATTTGTTCTATATTATATAAAATAAGGCTTTAGTAAAAAGAACAGGTGACAGTTGGTCACCTCACGTATTGAGAACTGAGTATTGATTTTACAGAAGCAGGATTTGATTTTAACCACACAAATACTATCTGGACCAGGCACTGCCTCTATCTGCTTCCGAAATGGATGTTCCTTTCTCTCACGAGCGTGTGCTCAAAGGATTAAAATCGTGGTGCTTATTTCAAATTTTTATACAATAAGCAGCTTTTTCACATTGCCTTTCCTGATGCTGGATTGCTTCAGTTAGAGCAGCATTTCAGGTACCCCATTGTGCTGACCAGAGCTGGTGCAGCTGTGGTGCTTGACTGATCAGAATCAATCCTACTGTTCAAACAGAACACTGGGGAAAGTGGCGGGGGGGAATCACAAAATTTCCAGTGGATGTAGCTCACTGCTGCAGGTCTCTGCAGCACTCTGCTGAACCACTGGAGTCCGTTTTACAAGAGCCAGATATTATCAAAATGGGCTTGTTTTGTTCCAGGCTTTGCTGGTTAATTAAGGAAAACAGTCATGGTTGTGTGCATCTGAAATTGTTTTGTTTCTCTTTCATATCACTGTGTGTTTGGAGAGTTGTTGTAGATAATAAAGCAAATGTTACACTAATGAAATGGACTTGCTTTTATCTCAGTTATGATAACTTACATTGCTAAGAATGGCAGAATCTTCTGTTTCGAAAACATGAAATTGCAGAAGCTGTGCTCCTCACTCTTTCTATAGCTGCCAGGGTAGTAGTTTAAGGCGATTTGGTAAAGGCTCCAATGAGCCCTGCACAAGTAAGGGGAGCTGGGAATGGATCTCCCCTCGTGGTGCAAATTCTTTAAGTCTGGCCATTGTGGGAGGGGAGATGGGCAGTATCTTTTCCAGGTGTCATTTTAAGAGGAGAGTAGGTGCCATCACTCAGCTCTGTCTCCATGTCATGTGTGTGCAGTTTGAGGAATGGCTGAAGAGTTAATTTTTGGGTCCCAGCTGTGTTCACACATGCAGGGGCACATTCCAGGGCTGAAGCCATTTGGGGTGTGTGCTGGAGGCTGGAGTTCTTGCACCGTGAGGAAAGGCACAGAGCCCTCAGTGTGCTGGCAGCTGAGGACTGGCTGTCAGAGCCCCAAGTGCCTTGAGCAGAGTGCATTTGGACCCAGGTCAATTTTATTATAAGGACCCAGGTCCTTATTTTTACAGTCTCATTTTAAATTAAGCTGACTGGATAGATTCCCACGTGATATAAGATACTGCTGTGGAGGCATGCTGCAGCTTCCTCTAGGCTATAGACAGCTCTGAATCTTTCTCTGAGCAAGAGGATTAAGCCTTCTTTTCAGAGTACAGAAAGCAGAAACTTGTAGCAAATAACTGTTTGGGAGAGGGACATGAAATGTCTTTTTAACTTGCTGAAATAAATGATAATTTTTATTTTTAGGATTTGACTGCTTGAATTTCTGTGCCCACTTGTGAGCACTCTCTCTGTGAGAACCCATTCTCCTGCCATGCAGTAGGTACACATCCCCACCGGGTCTGCTATCATGGAAGGCTTTGATGAGAGGCTGACATCCCTTACCATGAGAAACAGTTAGTGCTTAAAAAGTGTGTGATTAAAGTGTGTGTGTATCTGTTCACTTGGATGACTCCAACATGACAAGTTTTTAACCAGTAAAGCTACAAAACGATTGGAAACAGCAATTCTTTCTCTAAATAACACTGACACATTAAATACAGCTTCATTTACCGAAGTGTGGATATACTTTTTTTAGTATATATAAACCATGCTTTTTTGTTTGAGGTAAGATAATAGCAAGCTCAGGCTTATGTGCCTGTGGGCTTCAAAGAATGCTTTGCTGTATAGCTGTGTTTTGAGCTTTTCTGTGTGAAATGAGACACTTGGTATAATGAAGCCTGGGTATTCAAAACAACTGCCACAAGGAGGGGACTGGGGATTGATTTTAGCCACACAAATACTATCCGGACTTTTTCTTCCTTTATTTCTGATGTTGCTCAGTAACAGCCCCATTTATAACAAACACTGCTGGGGTTGTAGCCATGTTGGGACGGAATCTTTCAGCATGGAGCTCTGCTGATGGAGAGTGCCTGGAAAGGAAAGGTCTGTGCCTAGGGCAGTTGGCTTTGTCCAAGCAGGACATCACAAAAAATACACACTTTACCACCTTGGGCCCTGAAAATTAAATGTGTTGCTGCTGAACCCCGCATTCTCTGGGTATGATGGGTGTGACTGATGCTGGTCTGGCTTTGTTACAGGTTAGGGAAGGGCTACAGGGTGCTTTATCAGTCCCTTCCTGCCTGCCTTTGACATTTTTAGAATCACAGAAAGGTTTGGGTTATAAAGGAACTTAAAGACCGTTTCAGTCCCCTGGCATGGGCTCAGCCACTACACCAATTTGTCCTAAGCTCTATCTAACCTGGTCTTGAAACTTGTCCAAGGATGAGGCATCCACCACTTCTCTGAGCAACCTGTCAGTGCCTCATCACCCTCACTGCCTTGTTAGGAAGGCTTTTTTTGTAAGATGGATGCTACTTCACAAAAACTTTCCAGTAGGCTTTTAAAAAGCAGTTTAAATTACTTTTTTCCTTTCATTCCTTCTCTTTCCTGTCTTCTGCCACCCCTCTAAAAGTTAAAAGGACACGGTTCTGCTCTTAACACCTTCTGCACTGCCACGGGTATATACGCTTATTCTTCTTTCACATTCCTTATTTTTCTTCAGAGGCTCATCTTCGCAATTGCATGAAATTATCTCCTGTGATTAATCTGATGAGATGCCATTTCACCTGAAAGCCTCCCAGTTGTGCAGGGTGTTTTCTTGGGCACTACTTTGTGCAACCATCAGTCAGTGACAGCTGGGACAGCATTTGGTGTCTCTGGTGAGCATCCTGATGAACCCGGGAGAGGAATCAGAATTTGCAGAGAAACAAAGGAAAATGGGGTGGCAACTAGTGAGACAAGATGCAAAGGCAATTTATAACCTCTTATAATAATAGTTTCTGATTCTTAGCAGTGACTGATAGTTATCTTTCTGCCCCCCTTGTTGATGCTTTGGTACTGCAGTTCTGCACCTGCAAGTACAGTCCGCATGCTGGAAGTGCTTTTTTTAAAAACAAGCTTCCATGAAGCATATATATTGTGCATTTTTGTAAGCTTTATCCTAATTGCAATATCTCTGAGTTTTAGAATTGAAATTGTAATTTACAATTTCTGTTAGAGAAAGAAAAAAAGTCATTAAAACATTTCCACAAAGCTAATTTTTGTGTGCAAAAAGAGAGAACAGTGTAATATTTTATGAACCATGACCTTTGTGCCTTGAAAGATGTATAGGGTATATTTCCTAGTGGATTTCTGATAGCAAGATAACTAATGAAATTCTCTGGCAGTGGAGTCCTTCGTGCCTAATAGGATATGAACTCCCCATGTGGCTGATTCAACAGTTTGGTTATTTCTGTTAGTGCTCTCTCAAGTTTACCAAAAATTGAGAAGTGCTTTGTTTCCATGTGTTGCTACTATTTTTAGTTTTTTACTCACTAAATGTATTGTGGAACACATTTTCCTCAAGAAGCAAAGGCTGGAAATCAGCCTTTGCATGTGTTTTTGACAGCCACTAGAAATAATGAGACAGGGTAAGTTTTCTTACTCTTACAGTCACACAGTGGTTTGTTTTAGAAGTGACCTTAAAGTCCATCCAGTTCCCCTGTGCCATGGGCAGGGACACCTTCCACTATCCCAGGGTGCTCCCAGCCCCAGTGTCCAACCTGGCCTTAGACCCTTCAGGGATCCAGGGGCAGCCACAGCTGTTCTGGGCACCCTGTGCCAGGGCCTCCCCACCCTCACAGGAAGCAATTTGTCCTGTAAAAGAATTCTTGCTCTTCATAAGTTCATTAAGTTGATGCAAGATACCAAACTCCCAGTAGTTTTGTCTGTACTTTTCATGGAGGATACATCCTTCACTAATCTATGATCTGTGACACAGCAAAGGGTTTAATTGTGTGACTGAAAAAATGGATGGACTGGTTGAACTGGAAGATCTTACATGTGCTGGAATGTTAATTATTCATAGAGGTCTAAGACAGATGAGTAATTAGTCATGAAAGCCTTTTCACTTGTTTTTAAGGTATTCAGTTAAAAAAAAAGTTTAAAAAGAAACGTACTGTTTCTAAGATGCTTGTGTACCAAAGTTTTAACTCCTCTGAGGCAGTGTTTATACATGTTTCAATAAGCATTCTGTCTAGTCTGTTCTTGAAGGATGTGACATATTTTGAAATGTAGTAACATTTCCAGAGCAGAGGCTTTTATTCTTAGGTTTCCTAAAATAACCATGTAAATTTACCTCCTTTAAAAATAATTGCATGCACTGATTGTGCTGGGGTGGTGGCAGGTCTTAAGAATCTGGCACGATCAAAATGAACCCACAATTTCCTTTAGTTGATGGGAGACATGAAAAGCCACACCGTAGCTGTGTAGAGTGTGCAGCAGTGTGTAAGCCTGGACTGGGGCTGTAATCCCCACAGGGGAAATCTCAGTGCAAAATCAGCGTGTTTGCAAGTGTATGTATTTTTTTAACATAGAGAGTTGGTGGTTCCAGAGAGGGCTTGACTTCTCCTTAACCTTAGATACGGAGGTGAAAATACAGGCCCAAATGCTTCCTCTGCTTTTCAGAGATTCTAGTAATTTTACTTTTCTTTAAGAAGCTGATTTAAGGAACACTGTAGCTGCTCTCTGGCTTCATTTTTTAGTTTTACACCTTGTTCAATAGCTGATGTGGGATAAATCTGGGAACAACACTGCAAGTGGAGGGGGAATCCCTAAAGACATGGCTGTGGAGTGATTTGACTTGATTTAGGTTGCTTTGGTCTCACTGTTGAATTGCTGTTTTCTTCCATATTCATGGCAAGTGTTTGCCCTTTGTTTTCTTGGGCTTTGCTTAAGGCTTGTCCCTAAGATGTATGTGAACATTCCTTTAAAAGACCACATATATGTGCAGTAGTTACCATAATAAAGGGTTTGGACAGGTCACATAAATACAAGATTCTAAATTGGTCAGTGTCCTCCTAAATTTAAGAACTAGTAAATGACATTATGGCAATGAGTATTATTCTTTTTTAAAGGGTGTTTTAAAGCATGTGGGGTTTGAAAATTAATTGCAGTACCTGGCATTCATAATGGAATAGGTAATGTGCCTCTGGTAGGTTGAATGATTAAAAAAAAATACCAGATCTTCTTTGTAAGTCTTCAGCTTGTAAGTTCTCAAGTGCTTTCTTTTAAAAGTGCCTGGAGTCATTTAGGTGGACTGTGAACTGGTTAGGTAGTTCTGCCAAAGGCTTTTACAAACATCGGGAAGTGTCTTTGCTCTGCAACTGATAAATCAGCTCTCCCTTGAGTGCTGTGTGCGAGACCATGCTGATTATTCACTGTCATAATCTAAGGTGCTAGAAAGTTAGGAAATCTGGGGTTTAAAATGGAATTGCAGCTCCAATGAAGGTTGTGCTAAAACTTTTGTTTCATTGCAGTCAATAAATTTTTCATGACAGTTTTAATTTTGAAAGCTGAAAACAAAGCTTTAAAATATTTTAAGTGAATCACTTCATGACTCACAAGTTCTTTCCCATCTTGAAAATGTCTGGGCTTTTGTATGGGATGGTAATCCATGTCCAGATCTTGATGTTTTATTATTATAACTTTCATGATATTGAAACATAGACTTTCATGAAAATCATCTGAATCTGATGGCAAGACTAATCCAGCCTCCTGCTGCAAAAAGTCCTTTGCTGAATCCCTCTGAGCATCCTTTTCTGAGAGATCTAGAATTTAACTACAGCTACTTAGAACCTCTTAGGGCTCCAACTTGTACATTTTTAATCTTGTAGGCTAACATAATCTACGAGAACTGGAGTATTTAGTGTATTTTTAATCTTGTAGACTAAAATAGGGATACCAAATGAGTATCCCTATTATAAAGGAATCCCAGTTTACTGATGTCACAGACAATATTTTAAAGTACTCTACCTGAATGTTAGCCTTGCAGACTAAAAAAACATGTTCTGGTAAAAGAATGCTATTTGCAGTAAATCTTACTCAGTTTGTTTCAATGGTGCTAACACAAACTGAATGGTCTCTGAGAACTTTCTTATCTAGAGCTTGATGAAAACCAAGCTTTTTTTCCAGATGAAAGGCTCAGCATAGTGTGCTGCTGCTACTGAATCCCCAGGGAGGCTGCCCACTGCTCTAGTTCTTCGCACTGCAGCAGAGAAATCCCTCCCATAGATTATTTCTATAATCACGTTAATTGAAAGAGTGGAAAGGGTAAGGAGAAATTTTCTGGATTTATAGTTAAGCGAGAGTGGGAAGAACTGATGTGGCCTGTGCTGTGTCTTGGTAGCCAGCACTTGGGAGTGCGTGCTGGGGGTCAGTGCCTGCAAGGCTCTTTTAATAACATATTCTTTACTGGGCAGGTCATGGGCAGGTTATCTTTAGGGCTCTGCAGTAGCCTGGAACCTGACACACACCCAGTCAGGTTAAATTTGGCTACTGTATATTATTACAGGGGGAATTAATGTGTTTCTGTCCCATGGAAATGTCTAGTAACAAAGTGGTGTGATAAGAAAAATCTCTTCAGCCAGCCTTGTCTCAGTTTTCAGGGAGAAAACTCCCTGACTCTCTCACTTGAATTTCTCCCACTCTAGGAAAGGTAATGGAAATTAAACACAAAAAAGAAACTACCCTAGTGTAGTTCAGTTTTTTCCTTTTTATGTTCAGTAGGTAAGGGTGTTTATTTTTCACCTTGTATTTCCTGGTTCCTTTCAGAAGGTGTGGATTGGGACTGGTCTTTTACCTTTATCACCTGCATAGTTGAAAGTTGGAAGTACTGAATCCTATTCCAGGCCGAGCCCACAAGATTTTTAGAAGAAATTGGTTGTGCGTGTATTAAGTTGCAAAATCTTATTTTCATGTGAAGTGTCTTAAGATGGTGGTGCATGGTCTTGGTGTTTGATGCTTGTAGGGCTCCAGGTGTGTCATAGCAAGACCTAGGACTCCTCTTGGTTACCTACAGGGTGCACATCTGGGAGGTTTGTCAATTGAATCATAGCCCAAACCTCTGTTGAGGTATTTGTTTCCTATCCTATTTTTAGCTGTGTCATTTGAAACCATTTTTACTCAGGGTATTGTTCTGGAGGACCTACTGTGTAGTTAATAGATTTTTTTAGAAAAGAAAAACCAACTAAAAATGTTCCATTGGGAATGAAGGGTCATCACAGAGCTTTTAATTTGATATCCAACCAAGCAGCTGTGGTATTTAATCCATCCTTGGAACAGCAGCCAACATATAAAAGCCACAGTAAGAAAATTACTAGTTATGTCCTCCTCTCAGTTTAATGGGACATCCTCAAAACTCACCTGTGGTGGGTGGTGGGCCCGTAGTGGCTTCCTTTAAATGTGGTTTAGTTTTCTTCTCTAATTTTTTTAGTAAATAATGAGAAACTGTGGGCTTTATGGGATAACTCATTGTGCTTCATCTGTTTATTTCCAGATAATTGTTCTTTGCAATGGCTATCCCTATTGCTAGGGATTCTAATTACTAATGCCTAATGACTAATTTCTAATTACAGAAAATACTTATTTATTCTGAACATACCTATTTCTATAATTTCTTCAAAGTCCTATTTTAAGTTAGTTAAGCTCTGCTGAGTTACTTGAATTTGGAGGTGTTTTTTGTTCTGGATTTAAGTGCACACCTGTGTTTTTTAGGATATTGTTTATATTCTCTCCATCTGTTTTGCATAATTCTTTTGGTTGAAGTATTTCTGAATTTCTGAATTTCTTTCTCAAGAGCCTGCAAATTAAATTGAGTGAGGAAATATTTTCCTCACTTTACATAACAATTTAAATAAACTATTACATGTCAAATCAAACTTCTATTATAATGAATGCAAGGTGCATCATAAGACTTGGTTGTGCCATATAATACTCTGCAGTTTATGAAAGATCTTCTGTCTGAAGTTAAAAATATGAAAAAAAATCAAGCAGATTTTTCTGTCAAAGGCAATAGTTCTCAACTGCTGCGGAGGAATTGAAGCCATCTTCAGAGGAATGTATTCAAATATCTTTTTTTATCATCAGAAATGAAACTTGGACAGAGATGGCTGCAGATGTGTCTCACTGTGTGACCTCTGCATCTCCCTATTCTGCCTGATGTTCAGGGTGGGCTGGGGCATTTCCATGGGACCAAGCTGTGTCTGTAGGGCAGTGGCTCAGGGGAGAGGGGTCTGGCCAGGCAGGGGGCATGGGGCAGAGCAGGAAGGCAAGGATTATTTGGTTTACCTGCTGTGAAATCTGTTGGTTCAGCAACATGTGTGGGTATTTCGGGGACGGGAGATAAAGTGATGGGATCAGTGGGTGGTGGTGATGGCCATGAGGCTCCTGGGGGCACTGCCCTCCTGCTCTGTTAACTGGCACGGGCAAACAGAATCATAGACACATTAAGGTTGGTAAAGATATCTTAAAACCATCAAGTCCAACCATCCCCAGCACCACCACCATGTTCACCACTAGACTGTGTCCCCAGGTGCCAAATCCACACATTTTTTTGACACTTCTAGGGATGGTGGCTCCAGCCCTGGGCAGCCTGTGCCAGGGCTGAACAAGCATTTCTGTGAAGAATTTTTTCCTAATATCCAACCTAACCCCCTCCTTTAGTGCAACCTTAGGCCATCTCCTCTTGTCCTGTCTCATTTGTTGCCTGGCTTGTTACCTGCAGAACTTGTTGCATGAATAACTTGAGCTGTTTGGAAACGGGGAATTGTAACAGAGCCATTTGTAAAGCCGGGCTGCAGGTCACGCTGCCATTAGGGCCTTTTCTTCCCGTGCACAAGTTGTTCTTGCGCAGGCTGTTGCTTGGTTGCCTGTGCTATTGAGGAAGAGGATGATTCATAGGAGAGAGAGTTCCTAATGTTCCTTCCTCTCAAACCTGCTGTGAAATGTACATGTGGGAATGCAGTGAAAGCTGGTCATGGAGAGCTCTGTCCACATACAGTTACACAATGTGGGCATGAGGAACAACAAGAGCTATTGTCTACAGTGAAACTGAGTGGTGGAGAACAGTGAGATTCCACACCAACACACAGGGCAAAGGGAATGGGATTGTCCCAGACTGATTGGTCTGCTTGACCCATAATGTTTACATAGTATTCAGTACTCTTTGGACAAAGCAGAGGGAAAATGCAGCTCAGGAAAGAGTTAATCACGGTCTTAAGATGAGTGAACTGTGCACTGTGTCTGCCTTGTTGGGCACGCCAGGGCTTTCTGCCTGGCTGGTTTGTCATGGGCAGATTATCCTTAGGGCTCTGCAGTAGCCTGGAACCTGACACACACCCAGCTGGTGTCAGGTTGAATTTGGCTACTGCTGGAAATCATGTTGCACTGATTGGCTGTTTGGGTTTGAGCTCTTTTTTTCCTGGGAGGTTAATAATAAAGTAACGTCAGTGCAGCAGAAAATTGAGATGGCACTCCAAGTGTTTTTCCAGGGAAGATAAGGGAAGTGATGGATGCTTGCAGGAAGGGTGACTCAGGGACTCAGGATGATTGAGGGAGGGGAGGAGGGAGGAGTTGGGACGTATATGGATGGATGGTTGTGGAAAAAGACAAGCTCGCAGTTCGGGATGTGCCAGCAATATGCAGTCAGAGCAGGGATGCCTTCTTATCCCTCTCTCCTGGGATGCCTGAATCCTCTCCTGGTTCCTTCACCTAAGTTAAGCTGGCTTGAGTCTTCAGTGTGAGATGGGGATTGGAGGATTTCTTCCCTCTGGGTAGGATTTTGCCTGAATTACTCTTTCTCCTTTTGCATTACGTTTGCAGTGAGTCGTGGAGAAAGTCCTTGCCCTTTCTCTGCCTTCCAGGTAGGATGCAGGATTGGTGCTGCCCTTCAGCTGCTGCTCTGAGCACACCTTTTGTGTCTGCCTGGCCACCTGCTTTGCTGTGGTGGGCAGGGACAGCAGGCACCACATGGATAGGGCAGTGGGGCTGAGGGGAGATGCATACAAGTGGGCTGGCCGAGGTGGCTTGGATGTGAACACAGTCACTGGGAGAGGAGGATGCAGAACCTCCTCTGAGGTGTTGCTTTAGGAGGGATGTATCTAACTGGGATGTATGAGCTTCTTCAGGCCATTCTAAAAGCTTTTTCTGTTGAAAGATTACTATACCAAATGCTGCAGTGCCTGTAGCCTTTCCTGGATTTTTGTTCTAACTGGAGTGCCTTGTGCCGTGGTTCTAAGTCGGAGTGAGTGCACCAAGACCCAAAAGGTTTTCCAGAAAATGAGTTAGAGCAGTATTGTGTACCTGGTCCCACAGGTAAACTAAACCGATGGCTCAAAGTCTGAACACTCACATTAATTTCAGCTGGTGCTGAGTGTTGCAATGCAATGCTTGCTTTTCAGATTAATTTTAATTAAGAATCTGTTGAACACCTGCTGGGGCTCTGCTCGTCCCAAAAGCAGGGATATGTATCAGTAGGGGAGTTGTGAACCATGAACTCTGCTCTCAGATGGTGTTCCCCAACCTTATTGTACAAAATGTTGGGCACTTCCTTGGATAACTGCCCACAGGCTACTGGTGCAAACCACCGCATGCATCTCACTTCAGGAAAGATGCGGGACTGGTCCTTCAGAAGCCAGCAGGTGGTTCTGACAGCACAGAGAGGTCTCATGTACGTGGCTGATAGTGAGAGATGGTTTGTCCATTTGAAGAATAGTATCTGGAAAACAACCCAAACACTTACTTAAAGGAGGTGTTGAGTGAATGAATTTTCATGGCCACCATGTACAGGCAAATAATTAATGGGCTCAAAATGAAACTAAGCACATGTATGTTAGAGACAGGGAGACCTTTCTAACTAGGAGCAGTTATTTTTAGGCATATTCCTTAGGCAGGCTCACTGGAACTGTGTGCAGGTCTGTCAGGAATAGTTTAAAAATCATTGCTCCTATCTTGGAGCAAGGGAGCAGACTGGTGATATTTCCTGGTGACTTCCAGATCCACTTGCTGCAATCATTTTACTCTGTCCCATGGCATTGGTCACACATTCAGTGTCACAAGATTTGCGCTGACATTGATATGGCCAGTCCTCTGAGCTCTGTTATTTCAACCAGCACACGGATAATATAAGTTTGGTTTAGTTTGGTAAGGAGCCACCCTAAACTGAATACTCACCTCATATTTAAACCAACATGTTGGCAAGTTCTATTTGCATTTATTTCATAAACAGTGGGTTGAACTGGTTTGAGATCACATGAGGCTTATGGTGCATAACTCCAAATAACAGCCAGTCAGCAAAAATCGTCCCTGTTCTGCTGCAGAGGAATCAAGCACCCGAGAGGAGCAGGGACTTGTCTGGGTGCAGGGACTGCCCTGACAGTTGTCTTTAAAATGGAAGAACATGTCATGAAGTGCCACCAGAGTGAGTAAATGAAAGGAGAACCTGGCTTCTAAAGCAAGACTGGACCTCAGCTCAGTTAGCCTGGCAAGTCAAGAGGTCTGTAATAACTCTGTAGAAAGGCAAAGGCAGGGAAAAGGCACTATAAGAAAGAGAGCTGTGAAGGCTAGAGGATGAAGTTGGCTCGGGAAGGACTGGCTTCGAGCAAACTAAACAAGGAGGAGGAGTAAAGGTTTAGCACAGCTTTGCTTTAGCAGTTATATGACAACAATTCTAATTGTTTGAATATGAAGGTTGCTAAGTTTATGAAGAAGATTGATTATCTGGCATGTCCACACTTGACCATGGTTGTTTTCATGTAGGAGGCTTCCACAAGAAGAAGCTCTTTCTTCTAAGACCTTGAGCTACTGCTTGTCTCTTTTTTCAAATGTCAGGAACATATGGTCAAAATTTTTAGGTTTCATTTAACACCTTGTACTAGTGAAGGTGGAAACTTTAGAAAGAGAAAGATTAAAGCCCCTCAATTTAATTTGTAAATTTATGTTTTTAAGTGCTCATATTGCTTCTGATTTGAGAGGTTTTGCCTTTTTTTTTTTTTAAATATCTGTAGTATCCTAAACTTATGTCAAGTTTGTGCCTACAGGAATCCTTGAATTTTGAAAGTACCAGTAAAAACAAAGATTTCTGTTTTTCAGAGTGCTTCCTAATTAAAAAGAAACAGGACAAAAGGCTCTTTTTCTGCTGATGAGCCTGGGTGCCTCTAAGGTTGTGCATTTACACTTTTGTTAATAGGTTTGATTTTTGTTGGAGTTGTTGGTGATGGCTGAAGGCTCAGAACTGGAAAACTCACCCAAGCGCCTGATGCCAGTGGAGTCTTGAATTTGAGAGCAGAGATAAACTGATGTAGCATGATTGATATTGTAGTTTATCCAGCACTGGAGGACTGGACTGGTTTTAACCAAAATGTTGCTCGGCAGAGGAAGAGTGTGTGGCTTGCTCAGTGTGCAGAGATGGTCACGGTGCCTCAGCCAAGACACTAAAGCCTCAGAGCAAGGGGGGTAAGCTTTGGTGCCTTGCACTCGCTCTTAGGATCTTGTCATTCTTCTCGGATTCACCTTCCAGCCCAAAGTGATGGGGTCATGTGTGAACTAATATTGTCATCCTTACTTTATCAACCTTCATTGTTACAGCTGTGGATGTGATGGTAGGGCATTCCCAGTAGATGTTGATGTTTCCTGCTGTATTTCTGATCTTGTTTTAAATAGCTTACTAGTGGTGAGTCTTTTTATTTTTTTGTTTGTTTGTTTGTTTGTTTGGGGTTTTTTTGTTTGTTTGTATGACAGGGTTGAATAAAGGTTTTTCAACCAGTGTTTCTATGACTTAATTTGCAAGGGTACCTGGACATCATACAGAATCCTGCAGAATGAAGGAGCCTTATCTTGATACCTTCTAGAAATGCTGTGTCTGGGAGCATTTGCCAAGGTCACTGTTTGTAAGAACACAGTCTTCTCAAGGATGCTGTATTGAGTGTCTTGCTACCTTCTGCTCAGCATAATCTGAAAGTGTTGAGCTAGTGCCAATACTGTCACAGCATATATGGTGGGGTTTGGTCATAGCAGAGGAAAAATGCAGCACTTCAATCTCAAAAGCAGTGAAGTGTTAATGTGTCATTTTTGTCTGAGGCTAAAACACTGAGGTTAATGCTTGCTTTTTCACAAAACTTTACATCTTGAGAGTAGGTCTGTTCCTGGCTCACTGCATATTTAGTGAAGCAACCAAGTAAATAGACTAGAAGAAATTGTTGGTTATTAACTTAAGGTTGGTAAAGAGAGGAACTAATCTGATTTGTTGTAGTGGTAAATCAGCTCTAAATTGATTACTGTAGTATCATTATGTTGAAGGGGTTTTTTTGTGAAATAACACTTTATTGGAAAGATTATTAAATTATTACTGTTTTTACTAGGCGTTATTTTAACACACAGTATGGTTTCTGTAAGGACACAGAATGAGTGTATGTTTGCCCTCCTCCCTTCCTGACTTTCTGTTACAGTAATATAATTACTTTTCTATCTTCTTGTTATAGCCTGAAATGAAATGGAAATGGTGTTGCTGTTGTGGCCAAGGTTTACAACTGTGGACCATCTCATCAATCATTCCTGCTTTCCTTCCAAGTGTTTCCTTTGGCAAGAACATCTGTTGAGGAGAATAGCATTATTCCCTAGGGCACCATTTTCCATGTACTCCCATTTCAGGATAAAATTAAACCAGTGGACCTTGCCTGTGTTTTTGTAACCAAAAATGGGTCCTTGTGCTTCTGTTAGTAGAACATGAGCAGTATTATTTAATAATGGCATGAATCACTTCCACTGGTGCTCTTCTGGGGAGTAGTGCTAACTGGCTATGAATGGAATTGTTCTTTGGCACACGAGGCAGATGGTGTTTAGTCAGAGAAGTGTCGTATGTCCAGTCTGGTGCTGCCTGGCTTGTTGACAAGGTAGTGATTTGTAGAATGAAGAGCTTGGAGGCTTGGTTACCACCAGGAGGAAGAAAATAGGGCTCCTGTGTATTTCTTATGAGGCTAGTAGAGCTGTTAAATGCCCAGATATCCATGGGCATCTCCTCTTGATGAGTCTGTACATTTTGTGCAGGAAATTGAGGGCTCCCTGTGTGGTTGGCAGGGATCCGAGGTGAGTGGGCAGGCTGTGCTCAGCCCAGCTCTCAGGTGTGGTGTGTTAATTTGTTGTACTTGCACAGTAAGGCCAGCCTGCTGTGGGTGATGACACTGACAGAGTGGGCTCAGGCTGACATCTCTGCCTCTCTGGGGATGGACCTGTGTGGAAGCTGTGTGGAGAGGGGCAACCCAGGTGAGTTCAGGCTGGTGGTCATTTCTCGCTGCATCTCTCTCCTTCTGAACTTTTTCAGTACCTTCCCCCCAACTACACATCAGCATGAGCTGTGAAGAAGAGCACAAACTACTATTCCTGACTTCAGCTGGACTTTCAGGTGGACTAAAACTGCTGTGTGCGCGGCCTCGTACTTGGGTACAGTCTATGGCAAGCGAGTATGTGGCCTTGGGTTTTAATGTGGCAGTGAGTTTTTAAAGACAGCCCTGCCCTCTTATGTAAGCTTTTAAGACATTTTCATCCTTTGTATATTTATCATGGTGTCTTACCTGCATTTCCTCTGCAGTATTCGAAAAGGATGTGTTTCCTGTAAGGTCCAATCCATCAACCTTTCTTTTTTCCAGGGTGAGGCAGGTACTGGTGATACATGGTTAATACACTGCCTGCTATTTTTTCAGCCCACACTGCAGACATCTGTGCTTTCATTTTTCTATACAAGTACCATTTTCCCCAAGACTGCACAATAACTTGTTGACTGATGAAGTCCTTTCATGTACACACTTGTCACTTATCCTGGGGACTGTGGGAAACAGTCCCAGGATTTAAATTCCATACAGTGAGTGTCCATTGCTGCTGGTAATTTAAAAAGTCTTACTCCAATTTCAGGTACTCTTTCACTAGTAATTAAGCTGTTGTTTCACAGTAGGAAAAAGCTTTTATTCTATGCAGTCACAGGGACCTCAGAGAGACCAGTCTTTGCAATCATAAATGGGCATATTGATTGGTCTTTATTAATAGAAAAGCCTCTAAGGAGAGATGAAGTACCTGAATTTTGTAAAATTAAAAAATTAATTACAAAGCCTTTTAAAGTCACATGGAAACTAGGCATAGTTCCCAGGTATTTTCTCCAAACTTCTAGTCATGTTTTTCATGATGCTGTATTTTGTTTTTTAAAAAGTTTTACCGAGCAAACAGATCCATGTTCAGAAAAGAAAGTAGCTATTTTTAAAAACTTCTTAGCAAAAATGTGTACCAGTAATGTTATTTATGGATTGAACCATTTTACGGTGCATTGAGCCCGGTGGTTCTTCAATCCTATATTTTGCTGGCAATGCAATTTTCTTTAAAAAAAAACCCCAAAAAAACCAAATCCAAGCAATCAAATGAAGTGCTGTTCACTCCAATTAATATGATATGTGCATGCACTACTGTTCTTTTCTTCAGATGTTTCGTTTGAAGAGATTTTAGCCCTTTTATTTGCTTAAATTGATAGAGGGCAAATCCTTCTGTTGGGCTGTCTCTCTGGGGATGGGTTCTTCAGTTCCTTAGTACCTTGTTGGTGTGCCTGAAGTCAAACAGCAGCCAAATGGAAAGGATTTTTATGTTTGCTTTGCATAGCTGCATGTGAAGGTAGCCAAGAGCAGCGTCATCTCTATACATACCCTCTTAAGGGAGTTGGTAAAGTCAGCTTTTGCTTTTTTTTTTTTCCTGTCAGCTAAGGAGAGAAAGAAACAGTGGAAGGTTTCTGTATGTTTTTCTAACTTGGATTGGGTTTTATGAATGTAGGAAACAATATGTGATTAAACATAAAACAAACCTTTTTTAGCAAATAGTCTCTGTAAACACTATCTTCTTGTACTACTCTGTGAAATCTGAGTATGAAGCTGAAACTAGCAGGCAATTCTTTCTCATAACCTAGTTTTCCCATTTAAAAGCCTTTTGAGTATTCTTTAACCGTCTGGATCCTGGGCTGTGTCACCAGCCAGTTGAGGGAATGGATTCTTCCCCTTTGGTGTGCTTTGGAGCCAGGCTGGGAGAGCTGGGAATGTTGATCTGGAGAGGAGAAGGCTCCAGGGAGAGCTCAGAGCCCTTTCCAGGGCCTGAAGGGGCTTCAGGAGTGCTGGAGAGGGACTGGGGACAAGGGATAGAGAGACAGGACACAAGGAATGGCTTCCCACTGCCAGGGGGCAGGGATCAATGGGATATAGGGAAGAAATTGTTGGCTGTGAGGGTGGGGAGGCCCCAGCACAGGGTGCCCAGGGAAGCTGTGGCTGCCTCTGGATCCCTGGAAATATCCAAGGCCGGGTTGGATGGGGCTTGGAGCACGTTGGGATAAGTGGAAGGTGTCCCTGCCCATGGTTGGGGGAACAAGATGATCTTTAAGGTTCTTTCCAACCCAGATCATTCAGTGATTCTGTTCTTGAAATCTTTCAGAAAATTAAATGTAGTATTTCCTGATTATTGTTGCTTTCCATAGAGTCTCTATCTAATGTTGTTTGTTAACTACAGTCCACGTAATAATTCTTGGATCACATTGTAAAATACATGCTGCTGTAGGCCACTAATTTTAAATTACTAAACAGCTGTGATCAAGGAGTTTGAACACACCAACTCATAAGAAGTGTGTCTGTGCCCACCAGTTGGGAATCTGGAAGTACAAGATGGGGGTTGTTTTGGTTGTGGTTTTTTTTGCTTATCCAGTTTTCAAATTCTTGTCATGATGGGCTGCAGGGACTCCTATCACTGAGGATCACTCACATTTGTTTAGATTTGGAGCTGCTGACTTTATGTTTCCATAGATGGTGTCTAGCCAAGATTTGAACTTTCTTGTTTGCATTTGATAACGGCCATTTGAATCAGTATTTTGGGCCCGTAGCCAAGGTCATGTGTCCTGTAACATAACAGGGGCTGTAACAGAGTAGTATCACAGACCTCAAGTCACAAAATACTTCTGTGGTTGTCTGAACGAGCCTCCTGTATGTTCCTTGGTTTGTAAGAGTTTCTTCAGTGAATCTGGTAACCCCTGACGCTCTCAGAGAAATTGTGCAACCTGAACTCCTCAGGCGTGGACAGTATGGCCCAGTGCTTTACTGGTTCTCACAGCCTGTCCTTAAATCAGGGTCCGCGCTAAGGGGCACAGTGCTCTTGGCACTGGGAGCTGCTTTTCTCAGCAGGAGGGTGCCTCAGGCTCTGTTGGGATCAGTCCATGGCCAGGCTGGCTCTCCAGCATCCCCAGCTCTGTTGGGATCAGTCCATGGCCAGGCTGGCTCTCCAGCATCCCCAGCTCTGTTGGGATTAGTCCATGGCCAGGCTGGCTGTCCGGCATCCCTGACTGTTGGGATCAGTCTGTGCCCAGGCTGGCTGTCGAGCCCCAGCATTGGGCTGCTCACACGCAGTTTACACGAGAAGCTCAGTCCCTCTTTGTGGCCTGTCACCCTTATGCTGCAGAATTCTCCTAATTCTTTCTGAAGTGTCACATTTGTTATTAGCAATGAGCTTTGTTTCCACAGTTTTTTGTAAACATTCAAATCACTTTGTTAGAATAAAACCTGAGCCATGCAAAACCTCATGAAAAATCCTCAAAGATGTGTATTTTTATCGCTTACCCAATTTTAAATTAATTTATGTAAACTGATATTTTCTGTTCCATTATAATTCTTAATGTGAAGCAAATGCATTGCAGAAATCTGAGTTTATTAAGTCCATGTTATTATAGCTATCAGCCCAAACATTTTCCTTGGAAAATGGCCCAGATCTGTTTCTCACATACCCATGTTGGTGTTATGCTTTCATGCCTTGCTGTCCAAGGGATGGGGAGTGCATTTTTTAACTATTAGTGTGCTTTAGTTGACAAGCTCCTGTCATTCTTTTGAGCAGGGCTATAGAATGTCAAGCTTTGCAGGAGGGAAAATCCAGAAAAAGGAACTATTTTGTTATAAATGGGATGCTTTCAGCTTAATTCCTAAACCATTATGGGAGACTGTGATGAATGTATCCTATCTGGGAGTGCAGCATTTCCCTTGGAGTGTTTTCTAACAGGTTGTCAAGTGGTGTTAGGAATGCAGGAGAAGTGACAACTCCTTTCAGCACTTAGGAAGGTTCACAAGGAAGAAATTTCCAAATGCCAGACACATAGCTCTGTTAAATATTTAGGAGCCGGGATACCCCAATCTGAAGACTGGCTTTGTGACAGTGAAAGGTCCCTCTCCTCACTTTCCCAGAGCTTTGCAAGCATTGCAGCAAGGAATGCTTGTCCAGTCTCTTGAGTTGTTATAGCAGTTGGGCTACTCACTTTCTCCTTCATCTCCACACTGTATTCTTCCCACTCATCTTTTCTTTTGAATTTTACCTCCAGCAGCAGCAGTGAACAGTTGGTCCTTTCTTGGGTGCTGCTTGCTGTGGAGCAGGGCTGGAACATGAGCAGAATGTTCCTGGAGCAGCTTCAGGGTCTCTGAGGCTCATGACTTTTCAGGTGCAGGAGTTTATAGAATCATGGAATCACAGGATGGTTTAGGTTAGAAGGAACCTTAAAGCTTATTCTGTTCCACCCCTGCCATAGGCAGGGACACCTTCCATTAGACTAAGTCACTCGAAGACCTGTCCAACCTGGCATAAGACATTTCCTGGGAAGTTGGGTATTTGCTATTATATGTCCCTCTGCAAGGATGTTTTTTTTCAAAACAGAAAGAGCAAATTTTTTAAAGGAATGTTTTCCTGTATTTCCCTTCAAAGGTCCCTAGCTAAAACTAGAAGCAGGTTGGGATGAGAAGAGCTCTCAATACTTCTGATTAGGGTGCTGCTCTTCCATAGATCTCCAGGGTGCACTGAGGAACTCCTTATCCTTTTTCTCTGTGTGTTAGAAATGCAAAATGTGGGCACAGAAGCATAAAATGACTTTGTGTAGGAGGCTCAGTAGGCTGCAGTGTGAAGGAAGGACTGAGAAAGTTTCTCTCCAGGATTCATTGAGCCACTGTTGGAGTTTAAATTAAGATCTGTGCAAAGATCTTAATTTATCATCACTTTTCTGTTTTCTAGCTATTTTACGTTCCTATCCCTCAGTATAATTAAGTTTAGCATGTATATATAAAGGTGCATATGAACTTGGTCAGTCTTACGTGTTTTATGGAAACGGGGGCATGAAAAGTTCTGAGATGCTGAACTTACACTGAAGGCTGTGTGGACAAGCTTTCCATGCTTGCCTGGCACCAGGACAGCTCTTCACTGGGAACAAGATAAAATATGTCCAGCTCAGTAAGGCACCAGTCATTGGGGTGATAAAAGATGTGGATGGTACAAGATGTTCTTGTGCATAGAGAACTCAAGGCAGCTGCTGCAGCTCTGGCCAGCAAGACTGATGATGGTGATGATGATGGTGATGATGAAAGACCTCATTGTGATCTGCAGCTTCCTCCTGAGGGACAGGAGAGGAGGCAGGCACTGATCTCTTCCCTTCAGTGACCAGTGATAGGACCTGAGTGACCAGCATGAAGCTGTGCCAGGGCAGGTTTAGGTTGGATATCAGGGAAACGTTTTTCCCCAGAGGAAGAACCCTGACTCCTCAGGGAAATGGGCATGGCCCTGAGACTGCCAGAGCTCCAGGAGCATTTGGACACCACTCCCAGGGACGCCTAGGATGGGATTGTTGGGATGTCTGTGCAGGGACGGGGTTGGATTCAACGATCCTTGTGGATTCTTCCCAACTCAGGGGATTCTGTGGTTCTGTGGCCAAGGGGATCCCCTCATGCTCAGTTCTTTCCTGGGCTCAGCACAGAATCAAGTGAGAAATGGCTTTTTAGTGCTGCTTTTATGTGACACAAGGTGATTTTGTTAGAAGAGTGGTCACATTAGAGGTATATTCATGGCTGTGTAGGAAAGATGATTTGAAGAACTCTGAAAATCTCGCCTACAGTTCACTCCATCTGTCTGGTTTGTTGGGGAATCTTGGGGTGTTTTGTGGGTTTGCGGTGATTTTCTTACTAATTTGAACTTGAGGCAGTTTCCTAAAATAAATGTCCTTAGTGTGTAATTGAAGACTGGCAGCCTACCCTTCAGGGACATCATCACAAGGCCTGAAGGGCTGTTCCATGGCTATCTTCTAAGATTGGTAAGGCTGCCTAATCTGGGGTTCACTGACAAATGCAACACAGTCCAAGAGCTTTATTTGGGTGGTAGAAAATACATATTCTACTCTCCATCTTGCCACAGAGGGTAGGGGGAAACAAGGAAGGGAGAGAAAGCAGCATTTGGCTTGGAGAGTCTCACTGAGGGGAACCGAACTGGGGATTACCATTCCTCAGATGTGATCTCAGACCAACTGAGCATCCTATTGCCTGCTTAGGGTTTCTGGTGGAGTATGATTAATTCACTGGTATGAATATTTCACTTTGTGTTCTACAGATTGAAGTATGCAATTGCTAGGTTTTAACTAGATGGGAAATGGTAGCAATAGTGGGATGAAAATTCTGTTTTCTTGTTAGAAAGGCAGGATTGAATGTTGCCCCAAGATTAAATTTGTCAGAGCAAAGCTAAATCAAACTTTGTTTGTTCTGCTAATTCTTTGCGCTGTGTTAATTTTGGTTGGCAAAGCTGATTGGCCAAAAGACCATTAATGTCTGCGCACGGTTTGTTAGCACTGAGTAAATAACAACAGTTTTGGTGCCTCCTGTCAGGCTGCAGAGGGTGGTAGGGTTTCTCTGGCAGGCTCTCTGGTGGGCATGGGGTGGCATCTCTCTTCTTTAGGAAAAATACCATGTCTCTGTAGCAAACACACAGCAAAGAGAATCATAGAATCCTTGAATGGTTTGAGTTGGAAGTAACCTCAGAGATGATCTTCCAACCCCCATGACCTTCCACTAGACCAGAAAATATAAGGGGATTTCATACCTATACAATAAATTAATTTGCAAACTGCCATAGAGTAAGAAGGTGAGATGGAAGAAGCACAAAGGGGACAGCTCCTCCCAGCGCATGAGCACTCTGTTGCTGGGCTGGTGCTCAGACAGACAGGTTTTAATGGTCACAGCGCACTGGGAAGTGCAGTCCTTCAAGGGCAGTGGGTTCTCTCTGGCTCCTCCCTGCCATTTCCACCTCTCTGAAGGTGATTTTTTAGGCAGCAGCACCAAAATGTCTCTCTCCACTGCTGCTGTGGGCCAGCCCAGGACTGAGCCCCCAAGGAAAGGCTGGAGCATCCCTTCTGTGCTGACAAGTCCGGTACTGGAATGAGGGTAACTTACCTGCCCAGTTACTGTGTTTGTAGCTTACAGGAAGTAGGTGAAGCAAAATGCTTTTTAAAAACACAATGAATTGTTTAAACCTCAGTGAATGCTGGGCTCAGAAGGTATTCCAGAAAATGCTGAAACACCAGGTTCTTATTATATGCCTGAAGTGTTTTTTTTTTTTTGTGGTTTTTTTTTTTTTTTTTTTTTTTGTGGTTAGGGCTTTTTCTCATGGGGGATCTGAGTGTCATGGAGCTTTTTTCACACATTGATTTTAGAGTTTCCTTTGAAAGAGTTGTTTTGTGAGGCAAGTCAGAACTTGCATACAGTTTTGGTATGTCATCTGCAATCACAAGCTTATGTGGAGCCTGTGAAGCACTGGAATTAAGGAAGTTAAGGAGGTGCTACATGAAATTAATTTAATTGCTTGTGACAAGAACTTGTTTTGTTTAAGCATTGGTTGTCATGGTGTGGTTATGTTGGGAGGTTTTCACCTGTAAAACACACTCTGCCTGTGGTGTTGGGAGGTTTTCACCTCTAAAATGCATGGTCTGTCCATGGTGTTGCATTTCTTGGGTGTGTTTGTGGCTCTTTTGGGATTGGTGATTTGGGGTATTGATTCCCCTTCCTCCTGCCCTTGCAGGACAAGCTGCTGAAGTTGTGAGATTCAATAGAAGATGTGAATCCCACTGTTCCTCTGCTGTAAGGCTTTAAGGTATGCCTTAACCAATTTGGAAAGCAGCAAGCTTTGATTGCATCCAGCCAAAAAGTACTCTCAGCCTCTTCTATCGTGCCAAGTTTAGTCATAAAGGTCTGAATTCAACTCCTAATTTTTCATAGATTTCTAGCAATGACTCAGGCAAATAAGTAAATCTTCCTCAGCCTGTTCCGTAGCTCCTGTTCACTGAATTGTGAGTATCCATGGGGACAAGGACCGCTTTTATGCCTTTGGAAAATGAGTTACCCCTGGAAAACCTCCCTGCGCTTCAATAGCGCCACTGACAAATAGCAGGCTGTAACTTGGCTGAGGGATACTGACTGAAGAAGAATGTCAGCTGGATTCTGATAGGGAATTAAGCTATAAAATCTTTTTTCTTGATTTGCAAGTTGTCTCATGGCATCTGCTGTTTGTTTACAGAGAGGGGATTTTATCCTTTAGGATTGCTATAAGTGATAAGTGCTTACAACTGAGTGTACAAGGTGTGGGAATGAAAATTCCTGGATGCTATTAAACATTTATTGCATAGGCAGGATAATACTAAAGTTGTAGGGCTGGTACATGAAAGCAGAATTGTGCTCCTGTCCATAAATCCATGGGAAATGGACAGACAGTTCCACAGGAGACAGCTGGCAGTGGGTTCTGTGGCTGATTTCACACTTGAAGCCATCTCTGATGAGAAAAGTAGTTGCAGTAAATGAGCAAAAGTACATACTCGGAATGCAGATGTGAAAATGGAATTATCTGAACAGGTGTTCATTCTGCTGACGTAGGTATTTGATTTCTGACTCTGGGCCAGAAGTGCCTGTTTTTTCTTTCTTCATCACCAATGTGGATCAGGCTTCTGCATGATGGAGGGAGCTCTGCTCTCGTTTCTGACCTAATGCTCCTACTTGCCTTACAGTCAGGCCTTCATCTGTTCAAAATAAGACAAAATTAAGTAACCATCAGTAAATGCAGCTATGTCAGTTCAAGAATTTAAAAACAAAACAAAAGACAAAACTCAAGAAAATTATTTATAGGCTAGCTGGACAGAGAAGATCTTACGCCAGGAAGTAGGTAAGATACCTAAGTGCTTAAAGTAGTCTAAAATTTTTTAACATTAGTGAAAATTCAAGACTCTAAAAGGAGAAAATTAAAAGAATTCTGTGAAACTGCAAAGCAGCACAACTTTCTAGTTTGCAACAGCTGTGCTCCAGACCCTGCTCCTACATGGTTTTACACTGACTGTGAAAAATTTATGTAGTTTTCTTTGCAAGAACCCCTTTCTTCATGGTGGGGTGATGGAGTTGATTCCCAGATCTGTTTGTGCGTTGCAACGAATTAGGCAAGAAACCTGACCTCATTTGTTAATCTTGGAAATCTTCTGAAGGCTCAGGTGAAAGCCAGTCTCTTGCTTGTATAATTTTCAGATCCTTAGTCAGAGCCCATATGTTACAACCTGGAGGAAATGATGCTTGGGGATGACTAACTGAACATGTTCCTGCTGTTAATTTGGGTGTCATTCCAGAAATTTAATTAGTAAGTTTTCCCTTTCCTTTTGTTAACACATTTACTTACTAATTCCTGTCTTTGCTGTTGTTCCCCATAAGGAACTTAATGAAGGGATAAATTCTATATTAACAGAGAGAGGCATTTTTTTTGCCCTGGTTGTGAGAGTAGGGAGAAAGGGAGAAGCAGAGAACATGCATATGTTGGATTAGCAGAAATTTGATTATAGATAGGATATTCACTTTGTATCTTCCTGCTGCAAACATCATGTTAATCCAGTTTAAACGAGTGTAAGATTTACCAGAATTGAGGCTGTAAAGTGCTAATCAGAAATTAATGGTATCACAGAATGGTTTGCATTGGAAGGGACCTTAAATCCCATCTTGTCCACCCCCTGTCATGGGCAGGGACACCTTCCACTGTCCCATGCTGCTCCAAGCCCTGTCCAGCCTGGCCTTGGACACTTCCAGACATCCAGGGGCAGCCACAGTCTCTCTGCACACTCTGTGCCAGAGCCTCCCCACCCTCACAGGGGGGATACCCTCTTCCTCATATCCAGATGATCTTTAGGGCCCCTTCCAACCCAAACTATTCCATGAATCTATGACTATCTTTCTTTCTCATTGCCTTTCCAAACAATCCTGTTCTCTACCCTAAAATGTAATGCCTGGAGGTTGCTTCAGGCTACACCCTTAGCTTCAGGATGAGGACATTTTGGCTTCTGTGGATTATATGATGGGGAATGAGTGTGACCCTAGTGAAGTTTCTTGGGTTTGGATTAAACCCTGAGTGAGTCATGCAGTTAAACAGGTATTTCTGCTGCTTCAGATAGAAAGCACTTCGACTCTTAAGCCCTTTCAGAATCAGCTTATGTTTTTGCCAGCAACTCATGTGTCAGGTTCAGCCTGAAGGAATTTAGAGGAGGCTACTTGAGCCCTGATGGCACCAGAGACCCGTCCGTGGTGGACACTGCAGCTGTAGGCAGGAGTGGCCGCTCTGCCCTGGCCCTCACCTTGCCTCTCCAACTCAAAAACAATGCTCAGAAATCAATCTGATGAAAAAAATCCAGATTTTTTTCTACTGTGATTGCAAATAAAATATACATTTGCCTTCCAGAATCACTTTGTTGCAGTTGTCAAAATGATCCTGCTTGTAACATGTAGAATATACAGGATATGCTTATCTGCTGAAGGATAGTTTTTAAAAGTTACCAATGAAGTAGCAGTGGAAAAGTTCTCGCAGTGCTCAGAAACCTGGAAATGAGAGTCAAGGACTATGCTGTTTCTTTTTTTTTTTTTTTTTTTAAGTTGGAAAGTATTTGCAAATCTGCTGGATCTGTGTGGCCACCTTTCTTTTCCCTGCCAGCTCCCACTCTGCTCTTCCTGCCTTGCACGGGACTTGATCCTTCTCCTTCCTGATAGCAGTGTGTCTGATTTATTCTACAGGTTTTAAATTAGAAGGAAACTCAGCAGTAGGGAAGAAGTGATGGATTTGAGAGCAACTCTGTGGCTCTTCTTGCCTGACTCGTTAGAGAGCCTGGATTTTTTGGGGGTTTTTTTGGCTTTTCTTTTTGCTTTAGAGGAAAGGCAGCTGGTGCAAAGCAGCAGAGGTACTGCCTGGCTCGGCTGTGGGCGTTCCCTGTGCTGCTGTCCCTGTGGAGCATGGGGAGGCTCAGGCTGCCCTGCGGACCCAGGCCAGGTCACCGCGGGCACCCTGCACTGCCCAGCTCCAGAGATGCTGCTGCTATTTGAGCAGGGTTTGCTCTGATGCTGCTCCACAGATCTCAGAGGGAGCAGAGAGCGCCCTGAACAGCCCCAGTTCCAATGGGAATGCTCCCTCCATGCACACACAGCACTGTGGCACGGTTTTGTCATTCACCTGTGGCACGGTTTTGTCATTCACCAAGAGCCAAATCACAGTTCCAGCCCTGTGTTTCCTCTGATGAAGTCTCTGTGTGAAGCATTTGTAACTATGGGAATTCTTGTTCCCATCTTGAACTGTCTGGGATTGTGGGTGAGGGCAGGCTGTGGAAATGGCAGTTGCTGATCCTTTTGAATCTTGGCTACAAGTCAGCTGTGTTCCCGTTTAATTCACTCTGTGTACATAGGAGTGCAGCTCATGTAGACGTGACTTGAGAAAAGGAAGAAGTCTGAGGTTAAAATATGAACTAATTTATGATGTGAACTAATAATGAACTTAATTTTGGTGATTGGTGAGCCTTTGGCTTTCTGAGTAAGAGCACCTTCTAAAGATCCCAAAAGCTTCATTTCTAGGGCAGGAGTGGGCAGTGCTTTGGCCAAAAGGGGCAAACCAGGCAGGTGTGATGGTGGGGGTCTGAAGTCCCTGCTGCTCTGTTTCATCATCCTAAGAGGTTGGAGTGAGTGTCTGGGCTGCCTGTTTCAGGTCTCCATGTGCTGGGGACGTCCAGGCACCTCTGGAGCTTCTCTTGAAGGGAGGGACAGAGAGGCTCTGCATGTGCTGGGCGGGGTCATGTCACAGCCCAGAGCTTGTGGGAAATGCCCTGAAATTCTCTAGGAAAACCAGAGTAGTAGAATGTGACATTTTCACATTTCTAATTTAAAGAATTTCCATGCATAGGCAGCCTATGGAAGAAGCTGAAGGACAGCTAGAAGCACTTCCTTTACCAAAAAGAAGGGAAAAGTCTGTAAAATGAAGCAGAGCAGCAAACACATAGAAAAATGGATGTGTGTGAGATTTTTTGGAAGATGACATGGCTTTAATTTAGCTTGAGGTAAACAGGATGGGCTGTAGAGCGCAGTGTGGTGAGCAGGGACCTCAGCTGGTGCTCTGTGCCAGAGCATCCGAGGAGCAGCTGAGGGCGCTGAGAGCCATCCTGGCTCTGAGAACATCTGTACCTGGAAATGGCATCCTATGGGTATTAATCCCTTAGATGAGGAGCCTCACAACACCCAAACATGAAGAAATAGCTGAGGGTTGATCTGTCATGCGACGGGTGTGTTCATGGTGCCTGAAATATTAGTGCTGTCATGAGCATGGCGTAGTACAGGCATCTCTTTGTCTTCCTGATACTGGATTTAGGTTGAGTGCTCTAGTTCATAATGCTGCTGCTCTCTTACATAAAAGATTTTATAATTGCTCTTGACACAAGCATAAAACAAATCTAAAATTCTGAATACCCTGGCAATGTAGAGCCTTTTTGTCCATCACCAATAATAATGTCTCATTTTGGTTTATAGGACAGAAAACTCACAAAAGTAGAGAGGCAGAGATTTAAAGAGGAAGCAGAAATGTTGAAAGGTCTACAGCACCCAAACATCGTGAGGTTTTATGACTTCTGGGAATCCTGTGCAAAAGGCAAAAGATGCATTGTGCTGGTTACCGAGCTGATGACCTCTGGAACGCTGAAGACGTAAGTACTGTGCTCCTGGCAAGAGGCTAAGAATAGCAGCAGACATTTATATCAAAATCCTGCTTTTGTATGCTGAAAAAAGCCATCTCCAGATAATAGCAAAAAAATTGAGATGTTCTCTGGTGTCTGTCATTTGTCTCTGCATTTGAAACGCAGTGATTTGACAGGCAGAATTTTGGCCTCCATCACTTTCTCCCTGCTTCCCTGTTTGGTTATGCAATTCAGAGCTGTTCTCTGGCGTGTTTCATCTTCTGCCTATGACGTTTGGATTTGTCAGGGTGTGTTTTGTGCTTGTATTTGCGTGTTTTGTTAGGGAATTCAAATGGAATAGCACTTGAATGGTAGAATCTCTCAGAAGCTGAAGATGCTCTAGGTTATCTCCTAAACAATAATAATTAATAGCTTCTGGTATTGACAGTCTTGTTAAGGTTGATATAAAAAAGTTGGCATGAGTTCTCAAATAGATTTTTCAGCCTCAATGGGAGCAGTACTCAGCCAGTGTGCTACTCTGCCAGTGCATTAGCAGGCAGAGTAGCATACATCTTCCCCAAATGTCCCCTCCCAACCAGCACTTCAGGTAAATAGAAAGAAATGCAAGTGCATGGTACAGAGGTCCAAGTCTTGTGGTTAAAATTAACCTTCAGTATTCTTCTGACTCGAAATATATGAACATATTCTAAAGCTCTTCTCTGCATGAAATGAATTGCTGAAGTACTAGACTTCAAAATATTTGGCTGTATGTGCACCAAAAATGCTTATTTATCATCCTTCCTAAAACTGAATGCTCTAATTCCTCCTTTAAAAAGATCTATTCCGTTCAGTTTTGGGATTATTTCTGTGCTGCTTCCGTGGCATCTAATAAAGGGCTTTTATCCATAATGGAGTTTCAGCTGTTAAAGCCCCTCAAATCTCTAATAAAATGTTTTTACTTGCTTTATACCCACTTGTGTGTTTGTTGTGCTCCAGGTATCTGAAAAGATTTAAAGTGATGAAACCTAAAGTCCTGCGGAGTTGGTGTCGGCAAATCCTGAAGGGTCTTCTTTTCTTGCACACAAGAACTCCGCCAATAATTCACAGAGACTTGAAATGTGATAATATTTTTATTACTGGACCAACTGGATCTGTGAAAATAGGAGACTTGGGTCTGGCAACACTCAAGAGAGCTTCATTTGCCAAAAGTGTCATAGGTAATGCTCCTGTTCTCCTTGGCTTCCCTCGGTCAGTATCGTGGCTGTCTATTTAACTTCTTCCTTTCCCATTTTGCATTAGTGGTTTTTAAGTTGCAGATTGGTAGTGGAGGTTAAGGTTTCGGACTGTTGTCTCTATACCACTATAAAAATAGGAATCAGTAGGTAATGGTATCATAACTTCTCTTCTCCTTCTTCCTGTAGCATCCTTAATGCATAGGGAGCCCAGGACCAGTGAAGTCAAAACAACAGAAATTTCGGATATGTGCTTGGCTGCTATGGGTCTGCTTAACCTCACTGATTTTAGTGAACTCATGTTTGTTTATATTTGTTAAGTTTCTCTAGTTTTTAACTTCTAGTAACTGGTGGTGCTTTTCTTTGTTGAGCATCAGTATTTCTTCAAATAACTTTTTTGCAGGGTAACGATTGTTTATAGGATATATTGGAATAATATCAATAATAACAATACTGGGAATAATATAAGTAATACCAATATTGGGAATAATTCCAGAAGTACCAATAGTGGGAATAGTGTCAGTAGTACCAATACAAGTAGTAACATCAGTTATACCAATATTGGTGAGAATATTAGTAATACTCATACAGGTTTTTGTAAAATCAGTTGTGAACAGAACATCATCAAAAACACTCATGTCTGAAAGGAATTTGAATACTGTAAGGGCTGCAGAATGCTGGCAAAGTGTCTGCATTCATTTTGGCAATAAAACTGAGCTTATAATTTTCATTGAGTAGTACTGCTCTAAGGAGAGAATTAAGGAGGCTTGGAAACACTGGTGATGAGTAATGCTGCCCCCTCTGCAGAGGGAGTTGCTCTAAAGGCTCATCAGTAGCTACATTTCACCTTGGCTGGAAGGGATGAAGTCAGTGGTGTCTCTGTGGGAACCCAACCAGGGCAGACCTGCTGCTGCTGAGAGCAGCTGAGTGGATGCTGAACAGCTTCACATTTAGCTGAGCTGTTATGTTGAAGGATGCTTGTAGGTATTCCTTTCCACCCCAAGGAATGGGGGAAAATGTCATTTTTGTCCTGTTTTAGAATGGTGCCAAGTATTCCATTTGCTTCTTAGACTATTGCTATTACTTTTTCAGATTTGTTTTAAATGCTCTGTAATTCATGAGATTCACTCCTGCTGCTGAATCGTGTTCCTTCTAAAGCAAGGCAGCAGCTCCAAAATAATTTCCTGTGGCAGCTATTAACGCTTTCTGAGCAGCAGCCTCTGCCTTGGTGACAGCTGTAACAAACACCCAGGGAGAGGGACTACACTGAGCCTCCATGACACGGGTCTGACTGATTTGCTAAGGCTGGAGGAATGAGTGTCTTTGAGGTAGAAGGAACATAAACAAGGGAAGAGATCAATCTTGAATTTTGCAAAATTAATTTTACAGAAATGTTTGTTCACGAGTTGAGTCTACTTCAGAAATGTATGCAAAAGCAGACCCTAATTTTGAGGGTTGTCCTTTATGTTGTCATTTAAAAAGAGTTTAGGGCAAGTCAGAGAATCCTAGAAGAGTTTGGATTGGAAGGAGCCTTGAAGATCATCTTGTCTGCCATGGGTGGGACACCTTCCACTACCTCAGGTTGCTCCAGGCTCCATCCAACCTGGCCTGGGACACCTCCATTTCTCCTCAATTTCTTTAGGGACTTGGGTGATGACTTGTAACTGGAGGAGGGGAGATTTAGATTGGATATTAGGAAGAAACATATTACTGTCAGGGAGATGAGACCCTGGCACAGGGCACCCAGAGCAGCTGTGGCTGCCCCTGGATCCCTGTAAGTGTCCAAGGCCAAGTTGGACAGGGCTTGGAGCAGTCTGCGATATAGTGAGAGGTGTCCCTGCCCATGTCAGGGGATAGATGGGATGATCTTTAATGTACCTTCCAATCCAAACCATCCTGGGATATGCCAGAACTATTTTTTCTGATTATATGTTACTTTAATTACAGTTGTGCTTTTGCTGCTGATTAGTGATGGCATAACAAAGTACTGATGGGATCTGCCAGGGCTGGAGGCAGTTTTGGTGCTGAGGCTGGACAAGCAGAGTTTATCTGGGTCTTTCTCATGGTCCAAGACCTGCCACTCTCTTTTTGGCATCCCAACAGCTTGCTGCTACTGTCCATTAACACAGCATTGCATTGATCTCTCTTCCTTCATCTTTTCTATGTAGAAAGGAAATAAATGAATTACAGTATGAGATACAGTTCCTAGAATGAATTATCCAAGTATTAATAGTCTTCTGTTTTGCTTTATAAGCCCCCCCTTTTCAGAGTAGTTTGCTGAACAAATGTTGCAGGTATTGGAAGTTGCTGCTTGTCCTCAAGCTGCAACTCCCAGTGCCTCACTTCATATTTACCCAGTTGCATCAGATTCCTGATACCCTAATTCTTATTGAGTAGGACCTTGTTCTGTGTGTAGCCTCATTGATTTGTCCCACTAAACCAGTGACAGAATTCGGTTTGATGTTTTGTGCATGACTCCGTAGGTGATTTGTGATACTACTGATTTTCAAAATGCTGTCTGCCTGCGGTGGTTACTCTGTATCTCTGGAGGAAACAAAAAAAAGCAAATTTGCACTGATAAAAACAACAGTGAAGGTTCTCATTTCTTCTCCCCTTTTCACCTCCTCAGCCCTATACACATCCTTCTCTCCAGCCAGACAGAAACCATTCCATCACTTCAGTATGGGCAGGAAATGAACCATAGCTCATTTTCTGGTTAATTTTTTAAATTTTTTGTTCTTTTTCTTCCCCCTCCCCGCTGCCCTACTTTCCCTCCACCCTGCTTCCCCCCGTTGGATTATTGTCAGCAAGCCATGGGCATGGAAGTGCATAAATTGACCTTGGATTTCCTCCCTGGGGGATGCTTGAGCTCTTTTGAAATGATCTTGCTTGCAGCTATACACAGTTGTACTGGGCACACTTCTCACAGGTGAAAAAGCCATTTAGACTGCTGTAAAAAATCAACATTATCTTTGTGTGTCTGTGTAGGCACACCAGAATTTATGGCCCCGGAAATGTACGAGGAGCACTACGATGAATCTGTGGATGTCTACGCATTTGGAATGTGCATGCTGGAAATGGCTACCTCAGAATACCCTTACTCAGAATGCCAGAATGCTGCTCAAATCTACCGAAAAGTAACCTGTGTGAGTACACGTCCTTAATTGGCCTTGGATCTTGTTATTGGAAAGTTCAAAAGCATATTTTGATGAGGTGTTGGTACTGCTGAGTGTATACTGCATTCTAGAAGTTGAGGTATCTGAGCTCTGAGTTGCACAAATCTGTTT
This sequence comes from Dicaeum eximium, assembly GCA_013396995.1. Lineage (NCBI taxonomy): Eukaryota > Metazoa > Chordata > Aves > Passeriformes > Dicaeidae > Dicaeum > Dicaeum eximium. Next base: position 16,678 of record VWZP01007819.1, on the reverse strand, counting down.
CAGGCTTATGTGTAAGTTTACAGTTCTGAACTTGTGTTTGACTGGATGCAGCTACCTCAAATATTTTCAATAATCTTTGTCACTGATTTATCTTCAGCCACAAATACAGCCAATGGGCTGATGCTTGGTAGTTTAACTCTTCTTAGAGTGTTGCTTTCAACCCAGAGCCACTCAGAATTTTTTTTTTTTATTTTAAAGCCCACAAAAGGCCTCAGAAACTGCTCAGCTATGCAATTATCTTCATCCTGTGGCTGTAGCAGCTCCCTTGGCATTGCAGGGAGGCAAGTGTGTGCAGCCATGGATCTGCTGCCTGCTTGACCATGCTCTGCACCATGGGCTGGCTGCAAACCATGCTGCAGCTTCTCAGAGATGTGGAATGGGTTCGGCTCAGGGGAGTTCCTTGCCTTTATCCTTGTTATTCAAGGCTAGGTTGGGCAGGGCTTGGAGCTACCTGGTCTAGTGGAAGGTGTCCCTGCCCATTACAGGGTGGTTGGAATAAGATCGTCTTTAGGTGCCTTCCAACCCAAACCATTCCGTGATTCTGTGATCCTAGAGCCACATGGTTACTCTATGTTGTTATTCCGTGGTTCTTTATCACAGTATTTATTACCTTTGGCACAAGGGATGTTGGCTCTATTTAGGTATGGTCCTTCAGATATGGCCTAAATGCTACCAGTGTGGGCAGTTTAGGGGACACCTCCTTGGACTCTAGAGCTTCACAGAGTGGCTACAAGAGGCTTTTCTAATTTCAGCCTCTGTAGCCTCATGTCCTGCATGTGAGACCGGTCAGGTACCCAGTATCACCGTGGGAGCTGGTGTTACTGGCAATGTGTGTGTGCACCTGCAGCCACAGAGAACATTGAGCTCTTTATTGCTCTGTATGCTCAGAGAAGCTGTGTGCACACGCGTAACCATCTGGAATATTGGTAATTAAGACTTTTCAAGACTCCTAAGCCTTGTTTATCAGAGCAATATCCAAGATGGCAAAGAATAATGATTAATCAGAGGATTCCTAATTAGATGTTATATTTCAATTTTTAGACTTAAGTAGGCATTGTTTTAAACACTGATGGAAGCCTGAGCCAACTCGTTTTCTATGGCAGTAACACAGCTCAGGATTAGATGGTAAATTATTATAGTTTTGTAAAACTGGCTTTATACTGGCAGCTTCAGAGAGGTGGGAGATGATGTTTATGTTTATCACATAGAACAGGCAATGGCGGAGAAGCTGTTGAAAGGTCATTGTAGGGGGTATTTTTGAAGCAGAACTATCTGGCAGGGAAAGCTGAAGACAAAAGCATCAGGTACCAGCATGGAGGGTGGTGATTTTCATCTGAATTTGCGGTAGTAGCAGTGGGAGCAAAGGCACCAGGACTCCTTAGATGGCAAAATCGGCATTACTGTTTTTCCAAGGAAAGGGTTAACCAGCTCCCTGTGGAGTGGAGAGAGCCCTGTCAAATGCCATGAGCTGCACAACTATCAGGCAGGAAGGAGGAGCAGGGGGTGGACCTCTGGAGTGAGGATGCAGGAGGAGCCTCGTCCTGGGGAGATCCTCTGTCCCAGGAGGAACCTTGTGGTGGGCTCAACACCTTCTCTAGCGGAGCTGCATCTGCAGGGAAACTGCTGACAGAAGAAACCCTGCTCCAAGCAGTGTGAGTGGCCTGCGGGGTCTGAGGGGGAGGTGGAGAAGTTTGGGATGTGGGGTCCTGAGCCAGCACGATGCAGTGGGGCCTGCCCTGAGCTGGGGCAGTGACTACAAACAGGCAAAGTAACTCTGAAATCACTTGGATGAAGAGTTAGGTTTGATGATGCGGCAGCTTGTGCGAGCCTTGGGGCTTATAGACTGAAATATAGTAAAAAAAGGAGTATAGGTTGAACCCAAGAGGCTGAATTAGACTTTATTCCAGTATTAGATTAGTTTTGAGGCTCTGACCTTCTTGGATGGAGAGGATGCAGAACCCCTGAATGCTGCAGCTTCTCAGTGGGACTTTGCTTCTTTATCAAGCTGGGGCTTTTTTGCACCAGAAATATAGATAACTATTTCTAGTGTTTTAAATTGAGGGTCAGTCCATTATGAAATGTGTTTGTTGTGTCAAGCTGCCTGATGTCTTTATTTAAAAAGTATAAAATAAAATAACTTTCTTTTCCTGCCTTGGGCTCAGCATTGCAGTGGCAACCACCAGAGGTGTTAATAGCATCCATAGTGCTTGGAATTGCTGGCTAGAGTTTGCATCAAGGAGTGACAACCAACAAAATCTTTAGACTGCCTACCTTCTGTTGAGTCCCACTGAGCTGACATTCCTTCTGCTGCCCAGCACAGGCAGGGTATTATTTGGGTTTTGCCACTATAATATCTTTTTCAGTAGTTTCTACTCTGTATCATAATACTCTACGGTGCCCTTGCCTGCTACTAGGACATGAGATACACCTCAAGTCCTGGCTGTCCAAGTCACACATGTTGGTTGTCCTTATTGGTGTAGAAAATGTAAACATTACCTTTCTCAGACATTATTTTAGCATATGTCACATTCTGCATGTCTGTAGTGTAAGATTATTATATTTATTTTATTTCAGTGACCTTTTATTTTGCCTGACTGTATTCTTATGACTAAATTGCTGCTATAATTTTTGCATTCCTGTTTTTCCACATGTGCCTGTATGTTTGCAGTTGTCCAGGATAAGGTGGTGGTCATGTTTGGGAATGTGCAGAGGGGCTTATTTCTGTGCCAGATGAGACATGTTTGTTCCAGCTTGTCACCTCTCTCTGCCCTTTCAGCCCAAATGATGGAGTGTGAATGTTTAAAAAATGGATATGTACCTTAAATAGAAAACACATCTTTCCCAAGCAGTGGGGCCAAGCCACATTTACCGCAGTTCACTTTGAAGTGATTTCCTGGTCAGCATATTTGCAGCGCCCTTCATTCTGATGCCATAATCTCATTTTTCATGCATAACTTGATGTTTTTTCTTACTCAGATTTTTTTCGCGTTTAGTCATTCTGCCAAGTGATTTTGATGTAGACAATAGTGATGAAACATTGGAATCTGTGACCTTCCCAGGCTGCTCCAGCCCAGTGTTTTCTTAGGCATGTGCTGCAGAATGCACAGCAGAGCAGCTGCATCTCCAAGGAGTTCCTGGCCATCTCCTTGGGTTTGGTGGTACAAACCTGTGCTTCAGAACAACCCACCCTGTGACAGTGTTCTGCTTTGCACATAAAGCTTTCATATTGTTTGTTCTCATCAACTACTGAAGGTTTTCTCAGCATTTGCAGGCTGTATGCCGTAGTGCACACAGACAGAATAAATGCTGTGGCACAATGACAGAAGGCAAATAATACTGTGAATGTCATTGCATGGATTTCTTGTGGCTTTTGGAGATCTTTTTAGATCAGCAGGTAACCCTCTTAGCTTCGCATTGAGATGGAGCACCATTCTGGAGTGAAACAGAGATGAGTTTATAATTGTACACAGTGACGTCATGGAACAAAATACTGGTAAAACTGAGAGCTTTACCTTCACTCCAGTGACTTCAGAGAGTGTGTGCCAGGGTGCAGTTTCAGTTGGAAATATGGCTTCAGCTTTTTTGGTAGAACGTTTTTTCGTTTTTTAAGAATGACATGAGCCTAGAGTTACCATCAGGGGAAGATGGAGTGGTAGACTGGAGCAGGCTGTCTCTGGGGTCGAAGGGCAATTCTAGGGGCCAGGAAAGCCCCTAGAAAACTGACTGATGTTGGTCGGATGTGTCCGTGACTTGTGTGGCATTCACTCTGTCCCTTCAGAGCATCACGTGCTGCTCTTCCAAAGTGTGCTCTGCTGATGGAAAATAGCAAGTGGCTGTTTTTAGACCCTGCAGAAAAAGCAGCACGTTTCTTCCCTCAGCATGAAGGATACAACTTTTTCTGTATGTGTCTGGCTGTAGACTCAGCTGCCTTGTACTGGAGGGCAATGGATCACAAATCCAATTGCTTCAGAAAGATGGGAGTAAGCGTTGGTGAGTGAGTCAGAATAAATCATCTGTTTGAGACAGAAGTTCTCAATCTGATCTCTCATTTGGCTGTTGGTTTATATATGTGTATGTATATTTTAACATTTAAGCAACTTGTATTATCATTATGCCCCTTATACCACCCAGCGAGCCCTGCCTTTCACATGTGGTGGCATTGAATTTATTTTAATTTATTATAAGAGGCTGTACAGCTTTCAAACCATCATGGATAATTTCTTAGCTAATACACTTTGAATTTTGGTGCCATGTTTCCTTGGAAATGCTCAGGGGGAAGACAGATGGCTTTTGTTTAGGTGAATGAGAGGAGTCCTTTGATGGCAAATAGAATCCCCCTTCAATGACAGCGTTTCTGTGCTGCAAGAGGGTTTGCAGTGTCCCAGTGAGCTGGCCTTGGAGAATTTAATGAAGAGTAAGGAACAAAAGCATCCTGTATGACAGGGACAGGGAGAAAACACTTTGGCAAAGTAGCTCTGTTCAGTACTTCACTCCGCGTGTTTTGTCCTTGTTTGTTTTAGTCATCTATTCATAGCTTAGCTGTTCAGCAGATTAACACAATGGATATTTGGAGAGGAGTCAGTGTTCTATCCAAAGATGGGGAAAATAAAGTGTCGGTGGAAGAGTAGCTTTTTTTATTTGTGGAAGCAGTTTGTAAGGTCAATATTGGGAGCCAGTCATCGGGGATCTGATGCTCTGGCCACGCTGTGCCAGGGCCTCCCCACCATCACAGGGAGGAATTTCTTCCTTATGTTTAATCTAAACCTGCCTCTCTTCAGGTTAAAGCCTTTATTAGGTCTTATTATGCTTTCTTCCTGGAGCGTGTCACACTAATATAGAAATCTTATACAGTTTTCGTATAGCAAACAACAAATCTTATATAGTTTTCTTATAGCAAACAACAGTGAATTGAAATGTATAGATTTATCCTTCTTCCTGATGGAGAACACACTAGACTCCTGTAGCTTAAAGGTGAATTACAGTACAGAGGAGTACTGCTGAAAATACATTTTGATGGTGCTTTGTTTTCTTTCATTTCTAATTCAGGTCTCAGAGCTCTCCTAAGAGCTTGCCTTGGCACATTGGAGCCAGCCTGGGCTTTGCAGCCTGGGCACTCCAGTGCCTTTTGACACATTTTTCTAATACACAAAATTTGAACACTCATCTCATCAGTAAGATTTAAGTTTGCTTAAGCAAATAATTCTTCTTAGTGGGTCACAGCCAGCCAGCCATGTATATGGATTATTTTGGTTTGTCCTCACAAAAATGGGTTTCTTTGGATCTCCACAGCTTTCTACTGAAGCAAAACAAAGGAGCCGAGTCTTTGAGTGACTATTCTGTATATTTATTACTATTTTTTCAAAATCTTACATATTTTACGGTAGAATTTCAAGACAAATAGGGGGTTGTTGACCTAAAGTTATTAACGTATAAAGCTTGAAGTAGAATCTGAGGCTTGAATAGCAACAGAATGTTCATAAAAGGATAAAAGCATAATCTGATGCTGGAATATTCAGAAATTCTCAGAGAGGTTGCAGCCTTCACTGAAATTCATCCATAAAATTTATTCAAGATTTAATCCAGTGTATTTGCAGATGCTCTTTGAAAATATTTGTTTTCCTCTTTTTATCCACTGGGTGAGCCAGAAGTCCACTCTGTTTGGCTCCTTATCTGTTGACTGCATGAGGCATTATTTAGTGTTATTTCAGAGTGAAACTTTAAAAATATTTGTATGGACCTCAATGTCCAGTTCCTATTCAGTTATGTGCTTAACCACATTCTGGTTTTTTAGATAAAGGAAATCGTATTTCCTTTATGTTCTGCTTGTTGATTTAATTGGAAGTACTTGGGTCCTTAAGTGGTAAGGTCTAACTGCATCATCTCCTCTCAAATTAATTTTGTCATATTTTCATCCATATACATCTTGGTTTAGTAAGTAGAGGTAATAACATGTTTTTAAAAGGAAATAAATTAAATCTGTGATTTACATTGGACATCACAAATAAACAGAAGAACTTCTTGTGTTGCCACTTTTCACCTGTAGCTGAATATATACATGGATGTGGGGACACTGATTCTGCTTCCTAGGGTTTTCTTCTGCAATGGGTAGTTGGTTTTTCTCCGTGAAAGGCCATGCTCATAGGTTGCTGTTCCAAATCTGTTCCCAGCAAAAATGCTAACATTTGACAGAGATTTAACTAGATTTATAGGTTACACCTGCTCTATCACATATTCCCAAGGGGTTTCTAACAATATCCTGGGAAATTAAGGAGCAATGCAGAGCTGTTGTTGAGCGTATTCTCCTGCTTCCCTGCTTGGTTTTGGGGTGGGTCTTTAATTTTTTATGTAGAGAAGAATGTGTTGTAGAGTGTTTGGGTCATGGAAAAGCAAGAGGGAAAAAGGAATATGGAATATTCCAAGGTATTTTTGACTCATTTTCAGTACTAGCTATCTGAAAAAATCCGTGATTATTTGTCATTCATTCATTCAGTGCTTTGAGAGTAAGGCAAAAACATAAAAGGAATAAATTCAGAAAATGGTTATTTTTGAAATTTAAAGTTAGCTGTTTCTTGAATATTCACTTCAGAGTCCAGAGGACATAAAGGTAAAATTTGCAAAGGTTGGTAAAGAAAATGGGATATTTTCCCTGTATATGGCTGAGCTCATGCAAACTAGTGTATTAATTTTGAAGTGCAATGGTATTTAGAAATACAGTACCCCTAAATCCTCAACTCAGTTTTGCATTAAGACAAACAACTTAAAAGTATTAGTAACTTCCTGAGTTGAATTACTTTTAAAATGCAGAGAAAATATGCTTAATTAAGAGGTATAATGTAATTATTTTTCACATTAAATCGTTTTTATTTATGCTTTTAGGGTATAAAGCCAGCAAGCTTTGAAAAAGTTACTGATCCTGAAATTAAGGAGATAATTGGAGAGTGCATCTGCAAAAACAAAGAAGAAAGGTTTGTTTTAAGTGATCAAGTTTTGTATTATATATATGGATGCAAGGATTCCAGAATTGTCTGTGAATTTCTGCTCTCGTCTGTGGGTCTCCCCTGTGAAGCAGAAAATGCAGCATGGAAGTGCAAATATAAATGATTTCCTGCTTTCCTGACATTCAGTGTCAGGATAAGCAGTGCTGTTGTATCTCTCATGCCCTCAGCATCACTGTGGAGCTGAGCTAGGGTATTCTTGCAGTTTCTGGTTCAGCAGTCCAAAAAATGTCACTGTGAAGGTTCTGTGGGGAGCAGCGAGGGTGATAAAGGTTGGTGTGGTGGATTCATCATGAGCTGTTGTAGCAGATTTCATTGGCCTCTGGGGATGGAGGCATGCTGTGCCTTGTTTCCAGCTTTGGTTTTAAAAACTGACATTTTACTGGTCTCTGCCAGTTTGTCTTGTGCTCAGTGTTTCCTGACTTTCACAAATACAGTTTGTAGGGACTGCAGCTGACTGCCTAGAGAGAATCTCTTCTGGTACTCTTTAAGCTCAGATACTTAAGAAAAGTTGAACAAAGCTATAATCTGCATTTCTCTAAGTGCTTGTGGTATATGAATATTGCTAAAGCTTTGAGAAATGGAAATGTCACTTTTTCAATTTCACTTCCTTTTCAAAATCCCACATCTTTTCAAAAAGAACGCAAATCATTATGGGTGAACACCAAACATAGTGTAAATGTTTCCACGTTTAGTAGCAGTTTCTTGTTACAAACCTTTCTAAAATTTTTGATTTTCAGTGCTTGAATATTCTTTGTGTCCTTTGCAGATATGAAATTAAAGATTTATTAAGCCATGCCTTTTTTGCTGAAGATACTGGGGTAAGAGTGGAACTTGCAGAAGAAGACCATGGTAGGAAATCCTCTATTGCCTTAAGACTCTGGGTAGAAGATCCTAAGAAACTGAAAGGAAAACCCAAAGATAATGGAGCCATTGAGTTTACTTTTGATCTGGAGAAGGAAACTCCTGATGATGTTGCACAAGAAATGGTAAAATACACTTCTGACAAAAATGTGCATATATAGAAAGTAGTGCATAAATATCAAGGGACAACAGAACCAAGTTGGGTAAAGTAACTTCGCTTGAATCACTCCAGGTGTCCAGTTTGGGCACTTTGCATTGATTTTGGAATGACTACTGCAATAAAGGGGTGAATGGGGAACAACTAACTGAAACATATTGTTTGAAAATGGATGCCTGAAATCACAACTTACATAGCTTAGTGACCATAGAGGTCCCATTTGCATGCTCTTCTGCCAGTTTCTATAGGCTATTGAATGTCTTTGAATTGATTTGGAATCTGTTTAGTTCCAGACAGCAGCTAGAAATACATTAGAAGAGTCCAGAAGTTCAGTCACAAAATACTCTGCATTGAATTCTCCAAAACACTTTCCCCCATCTTTTCTGGTTGGCGTTCCTTGAAGGAATGTAGATGAGAAAGGGTCTGTGGTCAGCCACTCTACCCAAAAACTTTGATAGGAAGCTGGATTCACTAAGTTAGGAGTAAGCTTTGGATTTTTAAAAAGGTAAATTTCACTTGCTGAATTTCTGTATTTTTATAGTTCTGGGGTTTTGTTAGAGAATCTGTGTTACATTTTCACCACATTGTCCTTGAACTCCTATTGTGATGGTGTCTTTGCTGCAGTTGTTTCAGTGTTCTAATGTCACAGAGTCTCGGGGTCAGTAAGCCAAGGGTCTGAACATTCCTGTGCTTGCAGAAATGTTCCTGTGCTTGCAGAAACATTCTTATTCGACTCTAAATCCCGAGGGATCGCATTTAATGATGTCATCACCACTCCTGTTCTGCTCAGGAGGCACTCATTTTGGTAATGCTGCCTTGCTCTCCTGGAAGTCATCACCATCTGCTCCAAGTTTAGTGGGAGGAATTCAGGCTCCTTTGTCTTCTTGTCATTAGTTTGCAGTAGGTCCAATGTTTTTCCAGCAATGTATCATTACAGAACTCATTTAGTTTAAAAATTGCTCTGGTACCATTACTTACTGTTATATTTTGCATTTAAATATTGATGGAAATATTTGAAATTTCAAAGTTCTCTAAGTTGCTTGGTCCATAGTTGTGATGTTTTATTTTGAAGAGGAAATAATTCTTGTGAAAAGTATATTTAAAAGGATCATGCCCAAACTACAGCGACACTGTACCCATTCCCAAATAATTCCCAAATAATTTTAAAATCAGTATTCTACATTAATGCTTACCTAAGTGACTGCCCGTGAAACACTTTCAAACCTGAGGCTGTTGTAGGGGCAGAAAAGGGGGACATTTATCCCTAAATGTCTTTTTCTCATCCTTATGAATTGTGGCACACTAAAGCCATGTGCTTTCATCAGTTTGTTGCTTTGTGTGCTGTGGAAGAGAAGAATGCAGGAGACCTTCTGAGTGCAGGGAATTATTTATCATTACTGATGGGTTTTTGGTAGTCAGGCAATCCCACCTGCCCAAAGGATGTGGACAAAGGGAACTGGAAACATTCTAGTGGGTTTGGAAAGTGAAGTTAGCTCTCCCAACCAGTGGGTGCTGCAAAGGGGCATGACTTCATTAAAATTAAGCTGTGTTTTAAGCTGCTTTGCATCCATTAATTTTAGCAGTGAAAATCTAAGCTTTGAGTGTGGCTTGTGTTTGGGCAAGAGCAAAGCAGGAAAGCCTCTAGATTTCCCCCATGGATGTAAGTGCTTTCAAATCTGTCAAATATGCATGTATATGCAGTATGTAGGGAGAGCAGACAAAGCTCTGGTAGGTCATTATTAAATGAAAATTCCTACCCTGCACTGCAGGAGATTATGCAAACATATAGCACAAAGATAAATTTCCATTTTATCTATTGAGAAGTTGAGTTCTGAGAAGCCTCATCCCCTTTTCCATCAAATGGGAACAGTCTGCTTTGTCTTTGTAAAAGTCAATCAATACCGACTGATTTCACTATTTAAGAGAAGTTAATTTGAGACATAATTCTGTTAATATATTGTCCTTCATTATTTGCTGTGCTATCAAGCAGAGCAATTTGGAAAACTCTGTGTGCTGGAAGGGTTAAGACAATAAATCCAGATTTAGGGGCACTTCAATTCACTCCAAGTGTATTGTTTGGAGATTCTTTTTCCTGTTTTGTCTATTCTTTCAGTGTTAAAAAGAAAAAAAAAAAAAAGAGGGAAACCCATCTGCCATTAAACTTGCTCTCCTCAATGGATGTTCAGTATTGGATAATTAGAGCCAGTATATATTCAGGTCTTAGACATTACATCCTGGGTTTTCTTAATGCACTAGGAATAGAAGTTTTATTGAGAAAGAACCCCACCCCATCAAACTCCTGAGTTCCTGTTCTTGTAAGAAATAAATTTATATAAATTTGTGTTGTTTCAAACAGATGTTTTCTTTGCTGGGAGGAGGTTCCAGTATCGTGTGTGTGCCCAGCCACATGCTAGGGGACCTTGCTAACTGTGTGCTCCTCTGCAGATTGACTCGGGGTTTTTCCACGAGAACGATCTCAAGATCGTGGCCAAGTCTATCCGTGACCGAGTGGCACTGATCCTCTGGAGGAGGGAGCGCATCTGGCCCAGGATGCAGTCGGAGGAGCGCCGTGACTCGGAGTGCCTCGACAAGCTGAAGGGGCTGCAGGCACAGCAGGTCCAGGTCACCTACCTGTCCCACACGGGCCACCACATCCTGTCGGAGCCTGAGGAGCCGGAGGCAGACCAACATCCCTTCCAGCAGAACCTGCCCACCAGCGTCACCTCCGTCGCCTGTAAGTCCTGTGTTGGCTTTGTGGGCATGCAGCGATGAATGTCTCAGGGGGAAGCCCACAGTGACCTGAGCTCAGATGAACTGATGTGGGTGGTTTTGCACAGTAGCTCAAAACTCACAAACATCCAGGACAGATGCATGACAATTTTGAAAGCAATGAAGTTTCAAGAAAACAGTATTATGTAGATATCTCTGTATAACTCTCTATGTATTTTCCTGCTAAACAGTTATCACAGAGTTTGTTTTACTCTTCTGGGCTTCTATGTAAGCATGTTTAAGCAAAAGATGCATTACCTTTAGCAAGACAACTGATGCTTCAATTCAGGTGTTTTATAAAGGGCTACACTGAGGTCTGCTTTGAATACTGAAATATCCATGTGTGCCTGTACAAGAAAAATCCCTTTACATGATATGAGAAATAGCCACATTTGCATAACACTCACAATATTGCCACATTCACAAAGCTTTTTATCTGAAGCTAAAATTAGCTCATTTCCTTTTTTTTTGATCATGTATTTATTTCATGCTAATTCCTTTGAGGAACACTGCAATTATGACTCTTTGTTTCTAGTGCTGCAGTGAAGTAACTTGTGCTTCCATGGGTCTGCTGGACATGAGTTGGCAAAATGTTATACTAAATATGAGCCCCACAATTTATTTCCTACTTCTCCTCAACTTTTAACCAGTACTTGCTATTATTTGTCAATTTGCTGTTAGATTATTTGAACATTTTCTTAGCAATAGGACCTCTATAAATTAGGGTGGCACCCATTCATATAATTTGAGATCAAATGTAAAAGTGGAAATTAATAACTTAATGTGTGCAATGTACATTCTGTAAAAACCTGAGACTGACTCACAGCTTTTGCTTTAGTACTCTACCATTAGACTCTCTTTTTTTTTTCCTTTGAGGTCTTGAATAATTGTTTGCAATAAAACAGAATGTTAATGCAGCAGAAATCCCATCATAAGAGTAGGGCTGTGCTGGCTCTTCAGAAATGAATAAATAGAGAGGGGAGTTTAATTTTGGGGGGGGAAAAAAAAAAAACCCAGTTGGGAGAATAGCTTGGGAGTACTGAAGAGAAATGCCATCTCTGCTGCTATTAAAAAATAATTTGTTATTTAAAAGCCAAATAAGTAAAATTTTATTTAAAATATGGAAAAAAGAGACAGTGGAAAGTGTTGGGAAAAGAAATAGTATTTAAGCTTAGCTGTAATTTAAGATGATTTTTTAAACTGTGTTGCAGTTTCCTTTCATTTTTGAATTTTAAATTTCTATTAGAAGCTATTTGTCCTTGGGATATGTCCAGCTGCATTCTGGTTGTCTCACTTCCTTTGTCAAGTGAGGAAAACATTAACTTAGGCTCAAACAGAGCTGGGCACTTGTATTTTACACACTTTGGAAGTTATGAAAAGACATTTTTAAGCTAGTAATACCAATATTTCCAGTTGACAAAGGACCCAGTGCTTGTCCAGGGCCCGTAGCTGTGCAGTTCCACAGGTTAACTGGGCAAATGCTCCACGAGAAACTCCCACAGAGCTCTGAGTGTGCCAAACCCACTGGAACCTGCACAGGGGTTTGTGTCTGACCTTAATTGCACTACACTAAAGCAGAGCATGACTTGCTGAACTAAAATCATATAGCATAAAGAATTTTCAGTGCTGCTAATAAAAGCAGTGTTAAAGTCAGTGCATCCCTGGAAGATGGAACTCTGAAAGACCTGGTCTGAACATGACAATTGGGGTTTCCTCTCCGTTCATCCTATAAAATCCATAAGCATCTGCAATTCTTAATGTCAGCCTTATGCCCTTTAAAGAAAATGTTAATGTGCCTAAAATATCAGTGTGCAATGGGTTTTGGCTTGAGAGAAGCAGTGTGTGCCTTTTGTAGAGAATAACATTGCTGTTGTATAATTTATTTATATAACAAAAAGGCTGGACTAGTAAAAATGCTAATTACCTAAATCATGGTGACCTTGCTCTAAAATCATCACTTGAACATTGGGAGCTGTTGAGTTTTTAATAAAAATGACTGTTCTTCCAGCTGACAGCACGTTTGACAGTGGCCAGGGCTCCACGGTTTATTCAGACTCGCAGAGCAGCCAGCAAAGCGTGATCTACTCGTCCCTGCCAGACACTGTCCCTCCTGCCATCCAGAGGGTGTACAGCCCCCCGCTGAGCGAGGGCCAGACAGTGCCCCACAGCCTCCCCCAGCTAGGCCACTACCAGCAGCCCTCAGCAGTAAGTCCAAAGCTTTTTCAAATAGTTCTGTATCCTGGTCATATTTCATATTAACATTTATGCTCTTGTTCCCAGAGGATATGGGTTCCAGGGGCCTCCGTATGTATTCCTCACTCACCTCTGTGCATAGTGACCCACACAGTCCCTTATCAGTCTGTTGGCACTAAACTGCATTGGTGGCTTTGCAGCAAAGCAAAAGAAAGACATGGACCTGTGGGAGTGTCCAGAGGAGGCCATAGAGATGCTCTGAGGGCTGGAGCCCTTCTGCTCTGGAGCCAGGCTGGGAGAGCTGGGGGTGCTCACCTGCAGAAGAGAAGGCTCCAGGGAGACCTCAGAGCCTCTTCCAGGGCCTAAAGGGGCTCCAGGAGAGCTGAAGAGGGACTGGGGACAACGGGTAGAAAGGCAGAACACAGGGAATGGCTTCCCACTGCCAGAGGGCAGGGATAGATGGGATATGGGGGAGGAATTGTTGGCTGTGAGGGTGGGGAGGCCCTGGAAGAGGTTTCCCAGAGAAGTTGTGGTTGCTCCATCCCTGAAAGTATCCCTCTCTCACTCTGCTGTCTCTCCACAGCCCGTCCTGCCCACAATGCCAGCCGCACCCACCGTGGTGCCCCAGCACTACCAGGAGCCAGCGATGCCGTTCCCTGTAGTCCCCAGCACTGTGGCCTCGCTCCCGCTGGGGCAGCCGCCGCCACCCGTGCTGGCCGGCCAGCAGGTGAGAGCTGGGCTCTGCCATAGAGCCGTGTCCATCCCAGCCCTTCCCTGGGGCTGCTCTGCCTCACACAGGGTGCCCAGAGAAGCTGTGGCTGCCTCTGGATCCCTGAAAGTGTCCAAGGCCAGATTGGATGGGACTTGGAGCATGCTGGGACAGTAAAAGGCATCCCAAGTTTCTCTGCAAAACATCCCAGAGCTCCTATGTTCCTCAGAGACAGCAGTGTCCATCCATGTGAACATCCAGCAGTGAACATCCATGCTAAGGAGGGTAGGGCAGGACAGAAGAAGGGAAATTAGGGTGAGAAATTAATCTGCCTACAGAATGAATTGTTTTGATCTTGTGTGCACTGGTGGATCAGACATGTGGAATCATTGTTGTATCTCTTAACTTTTATTTATTTTTCCAATTTGGGTGTCTGTGCATTTACACTGCTAAGGTTATAATGAGGCAAAGTTACCTAATCTGCCTGGATATTTTCCTTTCCCTGTGCCTTATCCAATTCACAAGCATTTTCTAAGATGCAGGCTGGATTTGAGAGGCAGTTTTTAGGAAGCAGCTCTGTTCCCTGAGCACAGTTTTCCTGCTCTAATGCAATGTTTCCTGGAGTGGGAATTGGCTGAGCCACAAGTGCCAATGTTCTCTGTCCCCTTGGTGAGCAGTAGGCAGCTGTCTGAGCTGCAGATTAACCCAGCTGAGGCATGAGAGCAGAGCTGGCTCTGGGAGCTGGCAGCTTTATGAACTCCAGCCCAGTGCCAAGGGTGTGCAGCTCTTCACCCTGGAGCTGGGGCTTGGTCCTGCAGGAGTTCCTCCATGGAGTGAGTGGGGTCCCCCCATCCCTCAGTGTTCAGGTGCCTCCACCTTGGCTGGTTTGCTCTGTCCCATCACCGGTGCCAGGCCAGCCCCTGCGCTGCCGTACCCATGGGTTTGGGATTTTAACTGGGGAGATGCCACAACTTCCCCAAAACTTGAGATGGCAGAAGTTCTGTGTCCTGCAGGGCCTGGTGAAGCCACCAGCCCCGTGGTCCCAAGTAAGTCACCTTGAGCCAGCCTCTGCCTCAGGGTCATCCTTTTGAACCAGAAGGATTTTTAAAGTACTTTGTGAACTAATTAGAGGAACTGAAGAAGATACCAATAGCACATAAAATGTGGGGGTTTGTTACTGATGATTTCCAGCTTTAATGCAACTTCTTTTCTCTGTTCTGCTGTCTAAAGCCTGGCAGGTCAGGGGAACAGTACTTTCTCTGGAAAAGTAAAACTACTTTTTTGGCTACCACATTGTCACTACAGTACGTCAGAAATATCTGGAACCTAGCTTTTACTGCACTTACTGTGGTTGATTGTGTCTCAGGTAATAAGTGTACTTTCCATGCCTGCTCCATTATGTAGCGCTTTCTGCTTGACAGTATGAGCTGGGTATTAACTGCATCTTGGAAGTTAGTGGGTGGGGATTTCACAGGGCCATCTGGAGCAATCTCTGGGATTTAAAGAGTCTGAGTCATTACAAATAGCCTCTTCAAAACACTTCTCATTTTAGCTAATATATCTCACATTTAAGTGTGTTTTAAGCATGGGCTTCTGTGCAGTGTTGAATTAAGACTGCTTGTCTCTTCGGGGAGCTGTCCCGGCTGGAGCACATCCTGAGGGGCTGGAGCATGACCAGGTGTCCCGGTTTAGGGCAAATTTGCGAGAAAACCTCTAAAAGGCCCCTCCCCAGAAAACAAACCCACATGGCCCCTCCCCCCTAACCGGTTTGGGAAAGATTTCCTCCGAGAGAAGTGGAAAAAACCTGTTTATTTAACAGGCAAAGCACTCCCCAACACAAAAACAAAATGAACAATACCAAATGACAAAACTCCTTTCTGAAGAGATGACAAATTCAGAAAGTCTCTCCTGTGGGTGGTCACTCTGTTATCAGTCTCTCTGGAGCTGGGAAAGGCTGCCCAGAGTGGGCCCCGGTGGGACACAAAGTGCAGGCTCGGTGCTTCCCCAGGTCCCCAGACCAGAGCAGGTTCAAACAGTTCCAAGAAAACGGACAGAAAAACAGTCCAGGGAAAACTTCTTTGCCTCAGCTAGCTAAACTAACTAAAAAGCAGAAGCAGAGCCCTGTTCTGCTCTGTCCGTGCCCAGACACCACAGCCCAGCAGAATGTGGGGGAGTGGATGCAGTCTCTGATAACAAACTCTGTGCTGCTTCTTCTGCACGCCTTTGCTCTCTGACCCAGTCTTCAAGGCACAGAATATAATATCCAGCATGAACAAAACAGATGATTTGGGGATACAAGCATCATAAACTTACCCCAGGACATTCCACCCCTTATCTCCATATCGTTAACTTACTACCAAAACACGTATATATATATTCTCATGCTCTCGTTGCATCCCACACTGAACTATTGAATCTAGGCCTTAGGCTACAGAGCTGCAGGATCCCGCACTTTCATTTCTGCTCACTCAAAACTCTATCTTTCACTTGCTCAGACTTTCAACACTTACACATGCTCTCTCACTTACACTTTTCGTTCTATCTCATCAGTAACATCTCACCCCACAACCAGATCTCCCTGAGGTACACATCACGTCGTTCCATCTCTCTCTGCATTATCCACCATGTGCAACTCGGTCTCTGAGCAAAGACAGCCCCATGAATGGGTTTGTCTGTACAAGGCAGAATTGATCCACACTGTTTGACTTAACAAACCTCTGACTTGTACTACTGGGACTTCATCTACTGTCTTCAGGGACTCAGACTGGGTAAGACTTGCTCGGTTGGTGGAACTTCGGGTGTTAACTAACTAGGCTTTTGCTAAATGCTGCTCCTAGTTTTTGAAAGATCTCTTACTCAGTGCTTTCAACTGGGTTTTTAACAACCTATTGTTCCTCTCTACTTTATTTGCAGCTGGTGCATGATAGGGGATATGATACACACACTCAATGCCACGTTCTCTAGCCATGGTGTTGATAAGGCTGTTCTTGA